>ML309550.1:0-74595 GCA_005239505.1 Nicotiana paniculata
CGATCTCTCCTTCCTCTTCAGTGGGTCAAGTGATTATGATTCAGGCGTGGAGGAGATTGTTCATGGATACAAGTAGATAGTTGGCCTTAAAGGTATGTTAACGCTAATTCTTCTTTCTTTTGACATGATTTAAGTAACGATACGTAAATGTAATGTTATTCTATAAGTGACTTTATGTTTAGCGCGCAATTAAGGATGTTTATGTTATTGATTCCTGTAAAGTGATGTCTAAGTATGTTCCTAAGCACCTATTGAGATATATGATAGAGATGTTAATATTTTTAATTTAGTGATATAGTATTTTCATGTATTTACCACCATTCTACGGCCGCTCGGGCAGTTACCACCCTATCATGTATTTGTGTTGTACTATATTACATATACTTATATGTGTTCTGAACAATAAGATTTTTGCAAGCCCGCATGTGATTTTAGATACAGCAAAAAGTCAAATATATCTCTGTACTTTTGAAAATGGTTTAAGAATACCTTTCGTTATACTATTGGATTATCTATACTCCTGCCGTCATACTTTGAAACAAAATTATCCTTATTTTGGATGGAGTACCACATGGCAGCACCAGATTAAAATGACCTTTTTTTTTACCCGATCCTCCTAGAAGAAACCCACCACCCGACCCAAGTTTCACCCCACTTAAAATACACTGAATATGGAAAAGAATACCCTATTTTATCTCACCCCCTTCGTTGAAACAAAAAGAAGCGCAAAAATTAGGGCTCCTCATATTTCAATTCCGGGGTTCTTTCAATTCGTTTATGTGAATCTTAAAGTCTCTCTTTTCTTATTTTTTTTTATTTTCCTAGGTAAGATTATACTTTAATACTCAAAGGAGTTTATAATGTCCGAAAGTAGTTGCTCGTCAAAGAGGAGGTGTTATTACGGTGAAATTGCTCACTTATTCACTTCAAAACCTCCTTTTAAGTGCATTTATTTTTAACGTCTGAATCTTAATTATTCAGATCTTTGTCATTAAATGTGTTTGTTTTCTTTACTTCATAACCACTTAATGGGTTTGGATAGGTCTGTATGATTAAAATCTATAACAGAGACTTAATTTCATTAAGATGCTATCACATATTCATTATTAACAGCCGCCAGCGCCTATCATTATCAACTACCACCATGCCGCCACCACCACCATACTCAACCACCACCACTACCCCACCACCATCACCTCCGCTACCACTACGCCACCATCATCCTCAATCATAGCCGCCACCATTATCAATCATCACCATCCATTATCCCCACCACTTTGACCACCATCATTCTCACCCACAATCAACACTCATCCACCTCAACTACCAAAACCAACCACCCTATCACCATCAACAAACACAGTCGCATTACCCATCATTATAACCTACCACCACCTACCCACCACCTTCCTCAGTCACAACTATTACTACCACCCGCCATTATTAACTATCACCAACCACCACCACCATCCTCAATCATAATTGCCACCACTACCAATTACTACTAGCTACTAGCATGAATCACTATCATAAACCAAAACTACCACCAACCACCGCCTCTAGTCGGCATTTACCCGTTAGCCATCACCACCAACAACTATCATATTTTTAAAAACTATATATTTTATTGATAGAATATTAAATTAGTTATTTCATTTGAATTTTATGTTTATTAGTTTTCAAATAGAGATAAATTTTATATATTCAGATGTTAAAAATCAAACAGTCTTAATTATTTCTATCCAGATCTTAATACATATCTCAATATATCTACATGTGTATTCAGATTCAGACGTCTTAATCTTAAAAAAAATAAATGAGGCCTAGTGTCCTAAGCCTGAAGTAAGTGTTATTATTAAATGTGCTATTTCATTTATTTGTAAACATTTTTGATTTTCCTCATGGATTTAATAGTTGATAATTCAAAGTTCTATTGATTTTGCTGGACTGACCAATTATTGTGGCTATTGGGGATGACATGATGAAGTATTCCCCGATAGAGCATTGGTGGTAATAAATAATCTAACGGCTCAATTGGATGCAACTACGGTTAAATCAATACTTTGGGGACGTTGTTGGATGCGGTTAAGATTGAAAGAGATAACTTAAAGGAAAAGGTGAATGTTACGGAGGCTATAAACTATTCCCAAGTGAACAAAGGAAAGAAATTAGAAGAGAAATTTATGAAGTTGAAGATGTTTATTATGATTTCTTATGAGATGTTTGTTGGATTTATTGCCGCATTATTGTTGAAGTGATGTAGTTTGTTTGGTCGTATGAATTCTCAAGTCTTTGTAATATTAGTCGAAGAGAATCGTTTGTTTATGTAATTTTGTATCTTGTATATAAATTGTCTTATTGTAATTAATAGCTTTGCACAGAAATATTTTCCTCGTATGTGACTGGAAACAATGAAATGAATTTTGAGGCTATTAGTAGGAATTTCAATGCTAATGACTTTTCCAGTTTATAAATAAGATAGGTACATTAAGGAATTAATAGGCTCATAAGATGATTATCATTTTAAATTGCGATTCTTTTAGTACTATAAAACAGACATGTTCAGGAAACAAAGATAACATATACCCTGAAATCACCAGATAATACAGAATGAAGATCTCCTATGAGGGATTTGTCATAAAGTACACTAAAACCAACAGAAAACAAGTCCAAAACCAAGAAACAAACTGCAGCAGACTCCACAACTCTACACACATAACTAGATCAGAACCAAGAAAATCACTGCACATAACAGTTCCGAACCACGCTACATAACCAGCACATAAATAAAAGACGTAATGGCTTTCTGGCTATTTAAACTTATAAGGCTTTTAAAAACCGATACATAAATTTGTATTTTTTCCATTTGAACACTTCAACTTGATGTAATGAATACTAATAAACACATTTGACCGTTGACTATGCCTATGTGAAAGCGGTGCAACTGACATGGCTAAATGTGTACAAATCACGCTGCAAAAGCGCGTGGATAATATTGTTTTTATTAAAAAAAATATGAGAACCGAAATAAAATACAAATGACACAGGAAAATCCCTTTCCCCTTCTAAATTCCCCTCCCTCCCACCTCCGTCGTCTTCCCCTTCTAAATGCAAAGTCAATAAGCCAAAATTCAGTGAAGAGACTACCAAACCTGGAAAGGCCAAACATGTGATGATCAAGGGAGGTGAAGATGTCACAGATTTTGGACAGATGCTGCTCATAATCTCGCAAATCAATGAAATAGCCTCTTTTGAAATAGACCTTTACGAGCACGAGTCTTCGTCGTATTGACACAAAATTGATTTCAAAAAGCTGACTCTCGACCTAGAACTTCTTTAAGCACCAGATTGTATGACGACGACAAGTCGTGGAGGTAGTACTCCATCGCTGACGCTTTGTCGTTTTCGCTATCTTATTCCCCATTTTTACTCTTTCTTCTCCCTCCTTTTTTTTTTCTTTGTTTTGTTCGGCAATGAGTTTCGAGTTGCTTTTAGCTATCGTCCATTGTTTTTGGGGTTTTGGCAATGGGCTTGGAGAAGAACCAGTCAGAGTTCCGACGAGGCTACCGTGAGAATTTGGGATGAGATGTATGAGAAAGAGTGTAATTTGGATATAATTGTCTAATTAAATCCTTAGATAACCTTGAACATACACGTGTCAATAAAATGTGACTAAATGAAAGATGTGGCTATATAAAATATTAAATTAAATCCATATCAGTAACGATTGAATAACACGCACCATCAAAAATGTTTATTAGTAATCATATTTTCAAGTAAATGTGTTCAAATGGGAAACCTAAAAGTTCATATATCGGCTTTACAAACAGATGCAAGTTTAAGTGGCCAGAAAACCATTTTGCCTAAATAAAATTCAGAACCATAACACAAACTAGTCCAGAACCAAGATAGAAACTGAAGATAATAGTCCAAAAGTAAGACACAAAACCAACATAGAAAAATAGTCAAGAACCAAGGTAGAAACTGCAAAAATAATTGAAGATCTCAGTTTAAAACAACGAAAGAGTATTGTCATAAGCAGTAATACATCACCAAGATAAGAACAATAAAATTGTACTATCATAAGCAGTAATTACATCATCAAATTAACCAACCAAAACAAGACTATTATCCATAAATTAATAAACTACTGAAAATGTCCCTTTTTAGTATAAAATAAGCTAATTTGCCTTATCTCAGTTGGTATAAGTTTTTGTCGTCTCTTTTGGAGTTTAGTAAGTGTTTCTGAGATAACCTTGGACCTTAAATCAGGGTCTGCTTCATGCTTCATGCTCATGCTCAGAGCAGGGATTCTCAAAGTCTGGAAACAGACCTTGATTGTTTTTCAATCTTGGAGTAGGCATGAATACAAAAGTGTCTCCTTAGACAAATTGATTACAACATCACTTCCCTGTCTAAGTTCAATGGCATAAGCCTCTAATTTCTTGTAACCATCTGTAAAGCTCACCTCTAAAAATTTTAAAACCATTTTTTTTTTAGCTCTCTTGCAGTTTCCTTTATTGTTATTTAACTCAAAAACATCTTTGAAATCATTCCTCATTTTCTTTCCCTTAAATGCACCCACGACAAAATGTCCGGAATATACATCTTTTTTTGGGACGGAGGCACGCGTGCTAAAAAAAACATCAACTTGGAAACGCCATACATAATATAATAAAGAAAAAGAATGAATATGCCAGCAGAGGACCCTGCTCGAAATAAGTTTTTAAGGCTTCTTCGTTTTCGATGAAAAAAAAATCTCGATCTCCGAAAGCGTTTTCCTTCCCCCGCCGCACCTCCCTTTGGATTATCTTGTAATTTTTTTGTGAAACAATGAGCTATAGTAGAGTAATCAACCCTAGAGTTGTCATATGATGTATCACACTCATATTTTGGATCTAGAGTTTTGATTTTCAGTCCAGGAGAATCCTTTTCCTCAGAAATATGACATACAAATGGACACCCTGGAATACATTCATATACCAACCTATGCTTATCACTTTTAACAACCTCTAACTCTACCTTATTGGCCAATGAATAAAGTTTAATGCACTTCCTTGCTTCTGCTATATCCTTGAAGGACATACCCTTAAATAATTATTTGTAATCTTGTAGACCCACAGTAATCTTTCTTTTCTTTTGCGTAGCAAGACTCCAACTCTTCAGAGTCATATACTGGACAATCAGACCCAACTTCACAGTCAGGTGAAACTTGGGTCGGGTGGTGGGTTTCTTTTACGTGGATCGGGTAAAAAAATGGGTCATTGTAATCTGGTGCTGCCACATGACACTCCATCCAAAATAAGGGTATTTTCTTTCAAAATATGACGGAAGGGGCATAGATAACCCAATAGCATAACGAGGGATATTCTTAAACCATTTTCGAAAGTACATGGGTATATTTGGCCCTTTGCCGTTTTAGATATTAGTTACTCCCTCTGTCTCATTTTATATGGCATATTTTTATTTTTAGTCTATTCAAAAAGATTATTTTTTACATTTAGAAATATTTTAATTTTAAACTTCTATCTTAACTCTTAATGAAATAATTTATAACCTCAAAAATGAACATGATATATTTTAGACTATAAATTCTAAAGTACTTTTTTTTCTTAAACTCCATACATAATTAAATACTTCCACAGAAATTAGGATGGATGGAGTAGTTTTCACTTCTCTTCCATGTTCCTTTATGCACTAATGTATATTATTCCCTTGCCTTTACTATTATATATATGTATATGGTTAAAACCGGATCCACCTGATTTTACTAATTAACCGAGGCTAGGGTATGGATTGAGGATCGACCCCGTAGTAGATCATACGAGGCATGAGGATAAGGTACCGAGTTAGGAATTCGAGGTACCTGTCGAGATCGAGACTAGTAATGATCGAGACCAAACATGATAGATATCGAACAAGATCGAAGATAGCATAATAACGGAAAGGCGATATATCCTTGACTGGTCGAGGATCATGGAGGAAATCTCGAAACGGATCAAATCAAGAACGGCTATTTAGCTAATAATGGGATTTCCTTATGTAATTAGTGTAATGACCCAAAGGGACATCTTATGTTTTAGAACTCAATTATGCGCCTCTTTAGCCTTAAAAATCTCCTTTTTTGTTAAAAATTGAAAGACCGAAATTTTAATGGTTTTAAGAAATTGGTTAATGTTTGATCTTGTTGGTATCGGGTCTGTATTTTGGTTTTGGAGCCTGGTACTGGTCCGTTATGATATTTATATCCTATCTGTAAAATTTGGTGAGAAACAGAACTGATTTGACGTGATTCGGACGTCCGGTTGAGAAAATAAGAATTTTAAAGTGTTTTTGAGAATTTCATATGTTTTGGTGCTAATTTCGTAGTTCTAGGTGTTATTTTGGCAATTTGATCACACGAGCAAGTCCGTATGATCTTTTTAGATTTGTGAGCATATTTGGTTTGGAGCCTCGAGGGCTCGGGTGAGCTTCGGATAGGTAACGACTTGTTTTGGACTTGGAAAATATGGTGTAAATTGTTGTATCTGGTGTCTAATCGATTCTTCTTCGCGATCATGTAGTCACTCTTGTGATCGCAAGGATAAATAGGCTGGAAGGAAATTTTACTCTATACGAAGCGTAGACTGGGTCGCGAACGCGGAGCAACGAGGGCATTACCCTTCGCTAACGCGAAGAAATGGGACCCGAGGAGGGGAACTGATCTATACTCATCGCGAACGCATAGGCTAAGAGGGGAGTAGGTCTTCGCGAACGCGAAGAGTATCTCGCGAACACGTAGGCTAATAGGGATAGAGCTTCGCGATCGCGACAGGCCCTTCGTGAACACGAAGAAGGCCTGTCCAGTGAATTAAAAACAGATCAAAAATGGTAATTCTTCAAAATTTCACAACTCTTTCACTAGAACTCGACCTAAGGCGATTTTTGAAGGGGAAATTCAACACCAAATCATAGGTTTGCACTTTTTAACTCATTTCTTTCAATTTCCATCATCTCCCATTAAATTTCTAGTCCTAAACCTTGTTTTTTCATGGTAGAAATTAGGGATTTTGGGAGAATTAGGAAATTTTTACAAATTGGGGATTTAGACCTTGATTTGGGTTTAGATTCCAAAACTAATTACATATTTGGGATCCGGGGTGAATGGTTTTTTTTCCTAACCTTGAGATTTTTGACCAAGCAGGCCCGGGGTCGATTTTGACTTTTTGGGGGAAATGTTGGAAAACCTAAATTTATGTATTAAAATTGATTTCCTTAGAAATATTTGATGTTATTAAGTTAATTATGTCTAGATACAAGTGGGTTGGAGGTGGAATCTAGATTAAAAGCGGTATTTGAGCAGTGAGTGACTTGTGGATCGAGGTAAGTGTTGTGTCTAACCTTGACTTGAGGATTTAGGAACCTTTGACTTATTTTCTATGTGATAAATCATGTGATTGGAATATACGTGAGGTGACGAGTACCTATGCGCCGTCAATTTACCTATTTTACCTGATTCTTTCCGTACTCTTTATATTGTTTCTCCCCTGCTTTAATTCCTAGATGTTTAATTGAAATTCCATGCCTAATTGCTACCTGTTAGATAATGTGCTCCCTTGTTGAAGATATCTGTTACCTCGTATAAATATTGTTCTCCGTTATTCTCTTAGGATGTTCTTATCGGTATTTTTGTAAAATCCTGGTTTGGTCTCGCTGAGTACTATCAATTGTATAGAGTTTTACTGATTATACGGCTCCCGATTAGCTTGTTTTAAATTCTAAGTGTTGGTGAGGGCCTTGTGAAAATTTTGTAAAACTTCTGTACACTCTGTGTAATTTGTTATGATATGGTGGGGTCGGGTTGCACGCTGCAACCGGAGGAATAAGGGTGGTATATATTGAGGAGGAATAAGGGTGAATTACTATTATACGGTATGATCAGGTTGCATGCCGCAACAGGAGGAATAAAGGTGGATTGATATGGTGGAATAAGGGTGAATTATCATATTGATATTGATATATGGTGGGATCGGGTTACGCGTATATATATATATATATATATATATATATATATATATATATATATATATATATATATATATATATATATATATATATATATATATATATATATATATATATATATATATATGTTATTTTTATTGTTACGGAGTAATAAAGGAGGATTTTGTGTTGTCTGGTGGGATCGGGATGTGCACCGCATCAATATATGTGTTTATGTATTTTTATCTAACTGTGTAAGTTATTCAGTAGTTTTACATTTCTCCTAAGGATTGGCTATAGATGGATATTGATAGGACACAGGAGTTACGTATTTATTTCTGCAATTTACTGCTTTTAAATTAGATTATTCTCCTTTTCTACCTTATTATTTATTATCTGTAGCTTATATATTGTGGGTGTCCCGCCGTAACCTCATCACTCCTTCGTCGAGGTTAGGCTCAGCACTTACTAGTATGGGGTCGGTTGTACTGATATTGCACTCTTCACTTCTGGTACAGATTTCGGAGCTGGTAGTGGCTGATTGAGAGATTGGATCAGGTTACACAGTTTGGAGACCCAAGGTAGTCATGCTTGCGTCCAAAGGCCCTGGAATCCCCTTCTACATATCTTCTTTACTGTTTTTCCTTTATTTCCATAACATTTGTAATTTCCTTTCAGACAATTGATTGTAGAAAAATCATATTAGTTTCGTGAATTGTGACACCAGATGTCTGGGTAGAAGTAGTATGTAAATGGCATCGACATATATATATATATATATATATATATATATACATATATACATCTTTATCTTTATTTCACTTATTTTGACTGTTTACTGATAATTACTAAAAACGGAAGGAAATGGCTAAATAGCCTCTAACGTTGGCTTTCCTAGTAAGTGTGATGTTAGGCGTCATCACGATTTCGATAGTGAGAATTTTGGGTCGTGACAAGTTGGTATCATAGCACTAGGTTGCTTATGTCTCACAATTCACGGACAAACTTAGTAGAGTCTGGGGGGTCGGTATGGAGACGTCTGTACTTATCTCTCAGAGGCTATGAAGTTTAGGAACAAATTTCACTTTTATTCAACTCTGTCGTGCGATTTTGTTATCTCAATACTGATTTAACTCTCCTATTCTTATTCTCTTGCAAATGGCGAGAACACGTGGTGCTTCTTCCACTGATCAGCAGCCAGAGCCTCCAGCAGTAGCTCCTACGAGGGGCAGAGGTCAAGGTTGAGGTAGGGGCAGGGCTCGGCCAAAGCCCGAGCAGCAGCCCCAGCAGTGGAGCCTCTAGTAGAGTTTGACAAGGAGGTTCTAGCCCAGACCATTTCTGCCGGGCCAGCTCAGGTTTCGGAGGGGTTCATTGCCACCCTAGTGCTTCAGGATGCCTTGGTCCGATTGGTGGGCCTTATGGAGAGTGTGGCCCAGACTGGCGCATTCTCCATGGCACCAGTCGTATCTTAGGCTGGAGGAGGAGCCCAAACTCCTGCTACTCACACTCCAGAGCAGATGGCTCCCCAGTTTCAGACTCTAGTAGCTCATCCAGTCGGAGTAGTTCAGCCGGTTGCTATGGCATAACCCGATGATGGGTCAGCTATGTCTTCTGAGTCTTTGTGGAGATTGGATAGGTTTACCAAGCTCTTTCCAGTTCATTTCAGTAGTGCTACTTCAAAGGATCCCAGGAGTATCTTGACAGCCGTCACGAGGTTCTTCCGAACATGGGTACATTAGAGACCAATGGGGTTGACTTTGTTGCTTTTCAGATGACTGGTTCCGCCAAGAAATGGTGGAGGGATTATTTGTTGGCCAAACCAGTTGGGTCGCCTGCTCTTACTTGGGACTAGTTCTCACATCTATTCTTAGAGAAGTTTCTGCGTATCACCTTGAGAAAGGAGATCCGCCGTCAGTTCGAGCGTCTCCAGCAGGGCAGCATGATTGTTACTCAGTATGAGACCCGATTTGTGGATTTCGCCCGTCATGCTATTCTTTTGCTTTCCAGAGAGAGAGAGTCGGTGATGAGTTTTATTGAGGGACTTACTCATCCGATTAGATTGAAGATGGATAAGGAGACTGGGTGCGAGATTTCTTTTCAGGATACGTCCAATGTCGTTAGACGAGTCGAGATGGTTCTTGGACAGGGAGGTTAGGGGTCAGATAAGAGACCTCATCATTCCGGTAGGTTCAGCGGCGCCTCATCTGGATGCAGGGTACTTTTTCTAGAGTCCATCCTCCTAGGCCGTTCAATTCGGTGCTTCAGGCATCCCACAATGCTTCAGGGAGTCGTGGTTCTTATGTGCCTCCTTCTGGCCAACCAGCATATAGTGCACCACCAGATCCTACCAGAGCAACTCCTCTTCAGAGTTATTATCGTGGTCAGCTGGCTCGACAGGGTCAGTCTCAGTTTCCACAGCCACAACATCAGGATGAATGTTTTGAGTGTGGTAACTATGGGCATATCTGGAGGACCTGTCTGAGATTATTGGGTGTTCAGCCAGAACTCGTGCCATGGTTCTGACACTAGTTGCTACACCGCCTGCTCAGCCAGCCAGAGGCAGCGGTTAGGTAGCTAGAGGTAGGGGCTAGACTGTTAGAGGTGGAGGTCAGGCTGTTAGAGGTGGAGCCCCGCCAGCTAAAGGTCATCCCAGGGATATGGTTCAGAGTGGTGGGCCCAGTCCCGATGTTATGCTTTTCCAGCCAGACCTGAGGCTGAGTCATCTGATGTTGTCATTACAGGTATTGTTTCAGTTTGTAGTAGAGATGCTTCAACTCTATTTGATCCGGGGTCTACTTACTCCTTTGTGTCATCTTATTTTGTTTCATATTTGGTTGTGCCTCGTGATTCTTTGGGTGCCCCTGTATATGTGTCCACACCTGTGGGGTTGCTATATCGTGTGTATCATTCTTTTATGGTCACTATTGGGAGTATTGAGACCAGTGTAGACCTTCTGCTATTAGATATAGTGGATTTCGATGTTATATTGGATATGGATTTGCTGTCACGTTGTCTATTTTGGACTATCAAGCCAAGACAGTGACATTAGCCTTGCCGGTGTTGCCTCGATTAGAGTGGAGGGGGACTTCTGGCCATTCTACCAGCATGGTTATTTCTTATATGAAGGCTTGGTGTATGGTCGAGAAGGGGTGTTTGGCCTATTTGGCTTATGTTCGTGATTCTAGTGTTGAGGTTCCTTTTTTGGATTATGTGCCTGTTGTTCGTGAGTTTCCAGAGGTATTTCCTGCAGACCTACCGGGGATGCCACCCAACAGGGATATTGACTTTGTATTGATTTGGCTCTGAGCACTCAGCCCATTTCCATTCCGCCATACCGGATGGTCTCACCAGAGTTGAAAGAATTGAAGGAACAGTTGAAGGATTTCTCTATAAGGGCTTCATTTGACCTAGTGTCTCTCCCTGGGGTGCACCTATTTTGTTTGTGAAAAATAAGGATGGGTCTATGAGGATGTGTATAGATTATCGACAGTTGAACAAATTCACCATCAAGAACAAGTATCCGTTGCCGAGGATTGATGATTTATTTGATCAGCTTCAGGGTGCCAAGGTGTTTTCAAAGATTTATTTGAGATCTGGCTACCATCAATTGAGGATTAGGGGATCCGATGTCCCTAAGATAGCTTTTTGGACACGGTATGGGCACTATGAGTTTCTAGTGATGTCCTTTGGGTTGACCAATGCCCCAGCAATATTTATGGACTTGATGAACCGAGTGTTCAAGCCTTATTTGGATTCCTTTGTGATTGTGTTATTGATGACATTTTGATATACACCCGCAGTCGGGAGGAGCATGAGCTGCACCTGAGGATCGTGCTCCTGACTTTGAGCGACAATCATTTGTATGCTAAATTTTTGAAGTGCAAGTTTTGGTTAGATTCAGCCGCTTTCTTGGGCCACGTGGTGTCAGCAGAGGGTTTCAGGTAGATCCGAAGAAGATTGATGCAATCAAGAACTGGCCTAGACCCGCTTCAGCCACGGAGATCAGGAGCTTCTTGGGTTTGGCGGGTTATTATCGTCGATTTGTGGAGGGGTTTTCATCTATAGCAACCCAGTTGACCAGGTTGACTTGGAAGGGTGCCCCATTTAGATGGTCGGACGAGTGCGAGGCAAGCTTTCAGAAGCTCAAGACAACTTTAACTATAGAGCCGGTGTTGGTGTTACCATTAGGTTCAGGATCTTACACGGTATATTGTGATGCCTCCCATGTTGGGCTCGGAGCAGTATTGATGCAGGAGGGTAGGGTGATTGCATATGTGTCTCGACAGTTGAAGGTTCATGAGAAGAATTACACTGTCCATGATCTAGAGTTGGCAGCCATTGTTCATGCGTTGAAGATTTGGAGGCACTATCTTTATGGCATGGCATGTGAGGTTTTCACGGATCATCGCAGCCTTCAGTATTTGTTCAAGCAAAAGGATCTCAATTTGAGGCAAAGGAGGTGGTTGGAGCTATTGAAAGACTATGATATCACCATCCTATATCTTCCGAGAAAGGCTAACATGGTGGCCGACGCATTGAGTAGGAAGGTAGTGAGTATGGGCAGCCTTTCGTTCATTCTAGTCAGTGAGAGGTTGCTAGCTTCAGATGTTCAGACTTTGGCCAACAAGTTTTTGAGGTTGGATATTTCAGATCCCATCATGTTCTAGCTTGCGCCGTCCCTCGGTCTTCCTTGTTTGAGCATATCAGAGATCGGCAGTATGACGACCCTCATTTGTTGATCCTTAGGGACACAATGCGATACAATGGTTCCAAGTAGGTTACTGTTGGAGATGACGGAGTTTTGAGGATGTAGGGTCACGTGTGTGTGCCTAATGTTGATGGGCTTCGTGAGTTAATCCTTGAGGAGGCCCATAGTTTTCGGTATTCTATTCACACGGATGCCGCTAAGATGTACCAGTACTTGGGGCACCATTATTGGTGGAGGAGGGATGAAGAAGGATATAGTTGCTTATGTAGCTCGGTGCCTGAATTGTCAGCAGATGAAGTATGAGCATCAGAGACCCGATGGTTTGCTTCAGCAAATGTAGATTCTTGAGTGGAAGTGGGAGCATATCACTATCGCTATCATTTCATATCTAGGTACGCAGATTAGCTCGCACTTTTGGAGAGTAGTGCAGTGTGAGTTGGGTACGCGGGTTGAGCTGAGCACAATGTTTCATCCTCAGATGGACGTGCAGTCCGAGTGTACTATTCAGATCTTGGAGGATATGCTTCGCGCTTGTGTTATAGACTTCGAGGGCTTGTGGGATCAGTTCTTGCCCCTTGCAGAGTTCGCCTACAACAATAACTACCAGTCGAGCATTCAGATGGAACCCTATAAGGAATTATAGGGTAGATGTGCAGGTAGCTAGTTGGGTGGTTTGAGTCGGGGGAGGCTCGGTTGTTGGGTATAGATTTAGTACAGGAGACCTTAGAAAAGGTCAAGATTATACAGGATCGACTTCGCACAGCTCTGTCCAGACAAAAGAGTTATGCTGACCGTAGAGTTCGTGATGTGGTATTCATGGTCGGGGAGAGAGTGTTGCTGCGGGTGTCATCCATGAAGGGTGTCATGAGGTTTGGGAAGAAGGGCAAGTTGAGCCCTAGATATATCAGACCTTTTGAGTTTCTCAATAGAGTGGGAGAGGTGGCTTATAGACTTGCGTTGCCTCTGGGGTTATCAGCAGTTCATCCAGTATTCCATGTGTCCATGCTCCGGAAGTATCATGGTGACCTATCCCACGTGTAAGATTTCAGCTCTGTCCAGTTGGACAAGGATTTGAATTATGAGGAGGAGTCGATGGCTATTCTAGACCGGCAGGTTTGTCAGTTGAGATCGAAGAGTTGTCCTTCAGTTCGAGTGCAGTAGAGAGGTCAGCCTATTGAGGCAGCTACTTGGGAGTCCGAGTCGGATATGCAGAGTAGATATCCCCACCTATTCTCCAGTTCAGGTACTTTTCTACGTCCGTTCGAGGATGAACGATTGTTTTAGAGGTGGAGATTGTAATGACCTAAAGGGTCATCTTATGTTTTAGAACACAATTTTGCGCTCTTTAGCTTTAAAATTTCGTTTTTACCCCCTCGATTTGTGTGTGCAGTCCGGGCATGTTTCCAGAAAACTTTTATGTTGAAAATTGATGAAATAGTAATTTTTGGCCTTAAAAGTTGATTTTAGTTGACTTCAGTCAACGTTTTGGGTAAATGATCCGGACCTATATTTTGATGGTCCTGGTGGGTCCGTAATAAAATATGGGACATAGGCGTATGCCCGAAATCGCATTCCGAGGTCCCTAGCTCGAGATATAAATTTTTGTTCAAAATTGAAAGACTGAAATTTTAATGGTTTTTAAGAAATTGGTTAATATTTGATCTTGTTGATATCGGGTCTGTATTTTGGTTCTGGAGCCCGGTACAGGTTAAGATATTTATACCCTATATGTAAAATTTGGTGAGAAACGGAACTGATTTGACGTGATTCGGACGTCCGGTTGAGAAAATAGAAATTTTAAAGTGTTCTTGAGAATTTCATATGTTTTGATGCTAATTTCGTAGTTCTAGGCATTATTTTGGAGATTTGATAACACGAGCAAGTCCACATGATGTTTTTAGACTTGTGAGCATGTTTGGTTTGGAGCCCCGAGTGTTCAGGTGAGTTTCAGATAGGCTATAGAATGGTTTGGACTTGGAAAATCTGGTGTAAATTGTTGTATCTGGTGTCTAATCGATTGTTCTTCGCGATCGCGTAGTCACTCTCGTGATCGCAAAAGAGAAATAGGTTGGAAGGGAATTTTAATCTAAACGAAGCGTAGATTGGGTCGTGAACGCAGAACAACGGGGGAATTACCCTTCGCGAACGTAACTTGTCTATCGCGAACGCGACACTTGGGTCGCGAACGCGTAGGTTGGGAGGGGTGTAAGCCTTCACGAACGCGAAGAGTATCTCGCGAACACGTAGGCTAATAGGGCCATAGCTTCGCGATCGTGACAGGCCCTTCGTGAACGCGAAGAAGGCCTATCCAGTGAATTAAAACGAATCAAAAACAAGAGTTCTTCAAAATTTCACAACTCTTTCACTAGAACTCGACCTAGGAGATTTTTGAAGGGGGAATTCAACACCAAATCATAGGTTCACACTCTTTAACTCATTTCTTTCAATTTCCATCATCACCCATTAAATTTCTAGTCCTAAACCTTGTTTTTTCATGGTAGAAATTAGGGATTTTCGGAGAATTAGGGAATTTTTGCAAATTGGGGATTTAGACCTTGATTTGGGGTCAATTCTGAAACTAATTACATATTCAGGCTCGGGGCCGAATGGGTGAATGGGTTATGGTCCGAACCTCGAGTTTTGACCAAGCGGGCCCGAGGTCGATTTTGACCTTTTGGGGGAAATGTTGAGAAACCTAAATTTATGTATTGAAATTGATTTCTTTGCAATATTTGATGTTATTAAGTTAATTATGTCTAGATAGAAGTGGGTTGGAGGTGGAATATAGAGGAAAATTGGTATTTGAGCAGTGAGTGGCCTATGGATCGAGGTAAGTGTTGTGTCTAACCTTGACTTGAGGGTTTTGGAACCTTTGCCTTATTTGTTATGTGATAAATCATGTGAGTGGCGTATACGTGAGGTGACAAGTACCTATGCGCCGTCAATTTACCTGTTTTACCTATTTCTTTCATACTCTTTATATTGTTTCTCCCCTGCTTTAATTTCTACATGTTTAATTGAAATTTAGTGCATAATTGCTACCTGTTAGTTAATATGCTCCTTTTGTTGAAGATATTTGTTACCCTGTATAAATATTGTTCCCCGTTATTCGCTTAGGCTATTTTTATCGGTATTTTTGTGATATCCTGGTTTGGTCTCGCTGAGTAGTATCAATTGTATAGAGTTTTAATGATTATACGACTCCCGGTTACCTTGTTCTAAATTTTAAGCGTTGGCGATGGAATTTTGCAAATTTTGTGAAACTTCTGTACACTCTGTATAATTTATTATGATACGATGGGATCGGGTTGCACGCCGCAACAAGAGGAATAAGGGTGGATATATTGAGGAGGAATAAGAGTGAATTACTATTATACGGTGGGTTCGGGTTGCACGCCGCAACATGAGGAATAAGGGTGGATTGATATGATGTAATAAGGGTGAATTATCATATTGATAATGATATATGGTGGGATCGGGTTGCACGTTATAACATATATATATATATATATTATTTATAGTTATTGTTATAGTATGGAGGAATAAGGGAGGATTTTATCTTGTCTAGTGGGATCGAGATGCACGCCACATCAATATATGTGTTTATGTATTTTTCTCTCACTGTGTAAGTTATTCGGTAGTATTACATTCCACCTTAGGATTGATTATAGCTAGATGTTGATAGGACACTGGAGGTATGTATTTATTTATGCAATTTACTGCTTTTAAATTGGATTGTTCTCCTTTTCTACCTTATTATTTATTGTCTGTAGCTTATATATTGTCAGCGTCCCGCCATAGCCTCGTCGCTCCGTCGTGGAGGTTAGGCTCGACACTTACCAGTACATGGGGTCGGTTGTACTGATACTGCACTTTGCACTTCCTGTGCATATTTCGGAGAAGGTAGTGGATGATTGAGAGATTGGCTCAGGTTACACAGTTTGGAGACCCAAGGTAGTCCGGCTGGCGTCCGCAGGCCCTGTGTCCCCTTCTACATATCTTCTTTACTGTTTTTCCATTATTTTAAAAACAATTGTAATTTTCTTTCAAACAATTAATTGTAGAAAAATCATAGTAAATTCGTGAGTTGTGACAACCCGCGAGATTGTGATGGCGCCTAACACCATACTTTCTAGGCAAGCCAATATTAGAAATTAATTAACCATTTTCTTTTGAACATTTACTTAGATGCAATAAGACAATTTAAAATAAACTAAATCCAATAATTTCCAATGCATTCCTTCACGGATAAAATAATAAATGAATGAATAAACCGAGCTACGAACTAAAGATATAACTATGAGGCTACCCCAGGGTGTGGTGTCACAATTCACGAACTACTAAGAATACTACAAATAATGGGCTGAAAGAAATAATGTATCTATTTTGAGTATAATAAAATAGTCTCTATAAAACTAAGGGAAGACTCCAGAAATCTGCGGATGCCAGCAGATCTACCTCGTATCTTTGAATGATGATAACAGCTACTAAGATCTCCTAATGGTGGCTGGTACCTGGATCTGCACAAAAGAGTGCAGAGTGTAGTATCAGTACAACCGACCCCATGTAATGAGTAAGTGCCGAGCCTAACCTCGGCGAAGAAGTGACAAGACACCACATAAAACTTGGACATCGAAATCATGCTAACATGAATAATAGCAATTAAAGAATGTAAACAACAATTAATGGGAAGGGCGTGCCATGGGAAATTTTTTTTGTTTTTTTTTTTTTTTTCATAAGGAATGGGGACAACAATAAGGAAAACATAGACAGTGATCAACAATAATATTAACAATTAATAATAGAAATGGAACTTGCACTACATCACCCTTCGTGCTTTTACTCTCATCCTCGCCTGATTATAATTAAGAATGTGTGGCATCAACCTTCGTTGTTTACTCTCTTCCTCACATTATAAATAAATCACGCACGACATCACCCTTTGTGATTTACACTCTTCCTCCCAATATAATTAAGTCATGCACGGTATCACCCTTCGTGCTTTATACTCTTCCTTACAATATAATCAAATCACCAATAACATAAAAAAGGGATTTCACAAGGAGACAGTATTTCATCATAATTTCTATCACCATTTAATATTTCAATGTCAACTCAATGTTCTCAAATGAATTTCACAAGAAATCAATATTTCATCATGGTTATTATCATCATTTATCATTTCAATCTCAACTCGGGATTCAGAATAATAATCATCTCGGTGGAACCGGATACTAATCTCTCAACATTTCACTAACAACAATAATCACATATGATAGGCTTTAAGACAACCAAAATAACAAGAAATAGCATTTACTCGCATGGTATGTCCTGACCACAACGTATAGGTATGCGTCACCTCACCTATACATTGGATTTAGCAAACAAACATGGTAACAAGTAGTCATGCAATACCTATTGCCTCAAGCTAAGGTTAGACACAACACTTACCTCAATTCCGAAGGCAATCACTACTCTAGCACGACCTTTCCTTTAGAATTTGCCTCTAACTTGCTCGAATCTAATCATAATTGGTTCAATATCATCAATTATTGCTTAAAAGAATCAACTTTAATGAAACTCTATGGTTTTCCTATGTTTTCGTATCAAAATGTAAAAATCTACCCCATGCCCGCTTGGTCTAAACTCGAGGCTCGGACCAAAACTCGTTTACCCAATCTCCCCCGAGCCCGGATATGCAATTGGTATTGGAATCCGACCTCAATTCGAGGTCCAATCCCCCAAATTTTGGAATTCCTAGGTTCTATCCAAAACCCAATTTTTACCATGAAAAGTTGAGAATTTTGGTTGTAATCTTGTTAAAAGTTGTTAGGAATTGAAAAAAATTTGTTGGAGATCACTTACCAATGATTTGGAGAAGTTTGGGTCTTTGGAAAATCGCGTATGGAGGTTTAGGGTTTGAGAGAATTGAAAAAGAAGTGAAAAACCCGTTTACAATCTGAAATAACAGGTTGCGGGTCTTGCATTTGCGAACTGGATTTTGCATTTGCGAACCCTTAGCTTTTTTTGGAAATTATCGCAAATGCAATAAAACTCTTCTCATTTTCGTCCAAGGGTGCTTCGCATTTGTGAACCAAGACCTCGCAAATGCGATATCTGAGGCCTGCAACACCATATGTTCAGTTGTTGGGGTATTTTTCTAAGTCTAGACACTTCGTAGCCTACCCAAAACTCGCCCGAGCCCTCGGGGCTCCAAACTAAACATGCACGCAAGTCTAAAAACATCATACGGACTTGCTCGTGCAATCAAATCATCAAAATAACATCAAAATCTACAGATTTAACCTCAAAACTCAAGATTTCCTCAAGAACACTCAAATTTTTAACTTTTCAACCGGATATCGGAGTTATATCAAATCAACTCCAGTTCTCATGAAATTTCAGAGATAGTACTTAAATAACATAATGAACTTGTTCCAGGCTCCGGAACCAAAATACGGTCCCGATATCATCAATTTCACATATTATTTTATTTCTTTATTTCTTGAATTAACCAGCAGAACAATTTTCTTCAAAAATTATTTTCTAAGGCTAGGGACCTCGGAATTCAATTCCGGGCATACGCCCAAGTCCCATATCTTACTGCGTACCTCCCTGGATTGTCGGAACACCGATTTGGGTCTGTTTACCTAAAATATTGACCAAATTCAACTAAAACCAAAATTTAACTCTAGAAATTACTATTTTTCATATTTTCACATAAAAGCTTTCCAGTTTCACGCCCGGATTGTGCACGCAAATTGAGGTAATTAAAATTAACCTTTTTATGGCTAGTAAGCCTAGAGTTAGGTCTGATTTCATAAAATGACCCCTTGGGTCATCACGATCTCCACCTCTAAAACACACGTTAGTTCTCGAACGGACATAGAAAATTACCTGAATTGGCAAAACAAAAGGATATCTGCTCTGCATGTCCGACACGGACTCCCAAGTAGCTGCCTCAATACACGGACCCCTCCACTACACTCGAACAGAAGGGTAACTCTTTGATCTCAACTGACAAACCTGCTGATCTAGAATAGATACCGGCTCCTCCTCATAAGTCAAGTCTTTGTCCAATTGGACAGAGCTAAAGTCTAACACGTGGGACGGGTCACTATGATATTTTCGGAGCATAGATACATGAAATATCGGATGAACTGAGGATAACCCTGGAGGCAACGCAAGTCTATAAGCTATCTCCCTCACTCTATCAAGAATCTCAAATGGCCCGATATACTTAGGGCTCAACTTATCCTTCTTCCCAAATCTCATAACACCCTTCATGGGCGATACTGGAAGCAACACTCTCTCTCTCCAACCATGAATGCCACATCCCGAACCTTACAGTCGGCGTAACTCTTTTGCCTAGACTGAGCTGCACGAAGTCGATCCTGTATAATCTTGACCTTATCTAAGGCCTCTTGAACTAAGTCTGTACCCTATAACTGAGCCTCTCCTGGCTCAAACCATCCAACTGGAGATCTACATCGTCTACCATATAATGCCTCATAAGGAGCCATCTGAATGCTCGATTGATAATTATTATTATAGGCAAACTCCACTAATAGCAAGGACTGATCCCAAGAACCTCCAAAGTCAATAACACAAGCGCGAAACATAAGCTCTAAAATCTAAATAGTATGCTCGGACTGCCCGTCCGTCTGAGGATATAATGCGATGCTCAACTCAACTCAGGTACCCAACTCTCGCTGAACTGCCCTCCAAAAGTGCGAGGTAAAATGCATACCTCGATCAGAAATGATAGACATGGGCACACCGTGAAGGCGAATAATCTCTCGAATATATATCTCTACCAACCGCTCCGAAGTGTAAGTACTTGCACTGGAATGAAATATGCTGATTTAGTCAACCTATCCACAATAACCCAAACAACGTCGAACTTCCTCTAAGTTCGTGGGAGTCCCACAACGAAGTCCATAGTGATATACTCCCACTTCCACTCAGGAATCTCTATCTGCTGAAGTAAATCACCGGGTCTCTGATGGTCATATTTCACCTGTTGGCAATTAAAACAACGAGCCACATAAGCAACAATATCCTTTTTCATCCTTTACCACCAGTAGTGCTGTCGCAGGTCCGGGTACATCTTGGAAGCACCCGGGTGAATAAAATACTTAGAACTGTGAGCTTCTTCAAGAACCAACTCATGAAGGCCATCAATGTTAGGCACACATATACGAACCTGCATCCTCAAAACACAATCATCTCCAACTCTAACCTTCTTGGAACTATCGTGCCGAACTGTGTCCCTAAGGACCATCAAGTGTCGGTCATCATCCTGCCGATCTCTGATGTGCTCCAATAAGGAAAATCGAGCAACTGTACAAGCTAGGACATGGCTGGGCGAAATATCCAACCTCACGAACTGATTAGGAAACGTCTGAATATCTGAAGCTAACGATCTCTTACTAATATCCTTCCCCTGATGATACAATATAGTGACGTCATAATCTTTCAATAACTCAAACCATCTCCTCTTTCTCAAATTAATATCCTTTTTCTTGAACAAGTACTGGAGGCTACGGTGATCCGTGTAAACCTCACATGGCATGCCATAAATATAGTGCCTCCATATTTTCAATGCATGAATAATGGCTGCCAACTCTAAGTCATGTACAAGATAATTCTTCTCATGAGTCTTTAACTGCCGGGACGCATATGCTATCACCTTGCACTCCTGCATTAATAATTCTCCTAACCCAACACGGGAAGCTTCATAATAAACCATGAAAAATCCTGAACCTGATGGTAAAACCAACACCAGTGCTGAAGTCAAGGCGGTCTTGAGCTTTTGAAAGCTCACCTCACACTCGTCTGACCATTTAAATGGAGAAACTTTCTGAGTCAGTATCATCATCAGGGCTTCTATAGACGAGAACCCTTCCACAAAACGCTGGTAGTATCCCACCAAACCCAAAAAGCTCCTGATTTTCGTGGCTGAAGTGGGTCTAGGCTAGTTCTTGACTTCCTCTATCTTCTTAGAATCTACTTGAATACCATTTGCTGATACGACGTGACCCAAGAAAGATATTGAGTCTAACCAGAACTCACACTTTGAAAATTTTGCATACAACTGATTATCCCTCAAAGTCCGGAGTGCTATACGAAGGTGATGTTCATGCTCCTACCGACTGCGGGAGTATATAAGAATATCATCAATGAACACAATTACAAAGGAATCCAGATAAGGCTTGTAAACTCTACTCATCAAATCTAAGGCTGCTGGGGAATTAGTCTAGCCAAAAGACATCACCAAAAATTCATAGTGCCCATACCTTGTCCGAAAGGCTGTTTTAGGAACATCGGACACTCTAATCTTCAACTGATGGTAGCCCGATCTCAGATCAATTTTCAAAAACACACTGGCACTCTGAAACTGATCAAATAGATCATCAATTCTTGGCAATGGATACTTATTCTTGATTGTAACTTTATTCAATTGCTGGTAATCTATACACATTCTCATCGATCCATCCTTCTTCTCTACAAACAAAACCGGTGCACCCCAGGGAAAGACACTAGGTCTAATAAAACCCTTATCAAGTAAGTCTTGTAACTGCTCTTTCAATTCTTTCAACTCTGGTGGGGCCATCCAGTATGGAGGGATATAAATGGGCTGAGTGCTCGGAGCCACAACAATACAAAAATCGATATCCCTGTCGGGTGGCATCCCAGCAGGTCTGCAGGATACACTTTGGGAAACTCCCGAACAATCGGCACTGACTCTATTGAAGAAATCTCGGCATCAAAATCACGGGTATGAGCCAAATAATCCAAACATCCTTTCTCAACCATGCGACGAGCCTTGGCATAAGAAATCACTCTGCTGGGAGAATGACCAGGAGTCCCTTTCCATTCTAACCGAGGCAATCCCGTCAAAGCTAAAGTAACTGTTTTGGCATGACAGTCCAAGATGGCATAGTAAGGTGACAAATAATCCATGCCCAATATGACATCAAAATCGACCATGTCAAGAAGAAAAATTTCTACACTAGTTTCAAGACCCTCAATAATGACTACGCACGAACGATATACACGATCTACTGCAATAGCACCCCCCACCGGCGTAGACACATAAACAGGGACACTCAAAGAATCGCGGGGCACAACCAAATACGAAGCAAAATAGGATGACACATAAGAATAAGTAGGCCCCGGATCAAATAAATCTCAAGCATCTTTATTACAAACTAAAATGGTACCTGTGATAACTGCATCGGAGGACTCCGCATCGGGTCTGGCTGGAAATGCATATAATCAGGGCTGGGCTCCACCACCCTGAACCATATCTCTGGGAGGACCTTCGATAGGCGGACCTCCACCTCTAGTGGGATGTCCTCCACCCCTAGCAGCCTGACCTCCACCTCTAACAATCTGTCCTCTACCTCTGGCTGCTTGACCCCTACCCCTGGCTTGCTGGGCAGGCGGTGCTGGAACTATAGCACGGGAATTCTAATACTGAGAATTATCCGACGTGCGAGGACAATATCTGGCAATGTGCTTCGAGTCACCACAAGTGTAACAAAACCTCGGCTGTTGAGATTGCTGGCCAGTGAACTGACCCTGCCGACCAGTATAACCACCCTGAACACTCTGGAGAGGAAGTGCACTAATAGGAGTTGATGGTGCACTGTAGACTGGCTGAGTAGAAGGAGGCATATAAGAACCACAACCACCTTAGGTACCATGTGAAGCCTGAAGTGCTGAATGGATGGACTAGAAGAATGGCCTCTACTGAAACTAACCCTGCCTCTAGACGAGGCACCACTGAAACCACTGGAATGGCGAGGCCTCTTGTCTGATCCCTGACCTCCCATCCCAAGAACCGACTCAACTGTCTTGGTCACATTAGCCAAATCCTGAAAAGAAATCTCAGTCCCTGTCTCTTTGGCCATTTGCAACCTAATGGGCTGAGCAAGACCCTCAATAAATATCCTAAACCTCTCCCTCTCTGTAGGCAATAAAAGAATAGCATGCCGAGCGAAATCCACAAAGCGATTCTCATACTGGGTAACTGTCATGCCACCTTGCTGAAGATGCTCAAACTGACGACGCTTCTCTTCTCTGGTAGTGATAGGCAAAACTTTCTCCAAAAAAAGATGAGAAAACTGATCCCAAGTCAAAGTAGGTGACCCAACTGGTCTAGTCAACAAATAACCCCTCCGCTGTTTCTTGGCGGAACCTGTCATCTGAAAGGCAACAAAATCGACCCCATTGGTCTCCAAAATACACATATTCCAAAGTACCTCATGACAGTATCCAGATATTCTTTAGGATCCTCTGAAGTAGCACCACTGAAGTGAACAGGGAAATGCTTGATGAACCTATCCAATCTCCACAAAGCATCGGAAGTCATAGCTTCCCCCTCAGCAACCGGGCTACAGCAACTGTCTGAACTACCCCGACTGGGTTGGCTGTTGGGGTTTGAATCTGAGGGGCATGGGTAACACGAGCATGGACCCCTCTTCCCGCCTAAGACGTGGCTGCTACAACAAGGAGTGCGCCAGTCTGGGCTACACCCTCCATAAGGCCCACTAATCGGACCAAAGCATCCTGAAGCACCGGGGTAGCAATAAACCCCTCTGGGACGTGAGCTAGCCACGCTGGAACGGTCTGAGCTGGAACCCTCTCATTAATTTCAACATGGAGTTCCACAGCTAGGGCTGTTGTTTGAGTAATGGGATGAGTATTTCCCCTTCCTCAGCCTCTGGCGCGGCCTCGACCTCTACCCCTAGTAGGAGCTGCTGCTGCTGGAGGACAGGAGTGTTGGTCAGCGGAAGAGGAAGCACGTGTTCTTGCCATCTGCGAGAGAATAGAAGAATTCAATCAATATTTGAGATAACAAGAGTCGCACGATAGAATAGAAGTAAAAATGGAGTTGTTTCCTAACTCGATAGCCTTTGAGAGATAAGTACAGACGTCTCCATACCGATCCTTCAGACTCTATAAAGCTTGTTTGTGAACTGTGAGACCTAAGCAACCTAGTGCTCTGATATCAACTTGTCACGACCCAAATCCCCAATCCACGGATTCGTGATGGCGCCTAACACCATACTTGCTAGGAAAGGCAATGGTAGAAATTATTAACCATTTTCTTTCGAACATTTACTTAGACGCAATAAGACAATTTAAAATAAACTAAATCCAATAATTTCCAATGCATGCCTTCACGGATAAAATAATAAATGAATAAATAAACCGAGCCACGAACTAAATATATAACTATGAGGCTACCCCAGGGTCTGGTGTCACAATTCACGAACTACTAAGAATACTACAAATAATGGGCTAAAAGAAATAATGTATCTGTTTTGAGTGTAATAAAACAATCTCTATAAAACTAGAGGAAGACTCCAGGAATCTGCGGATGCCAGCTGATCTACCTCGTGTCTCCGAATGATGATATCGGCTACTAAGATCTCCTAATGCTAGCTGATACCTGGATTTGCACAAAAGAGTGCAGAGTGTAGTATCAGTACAACTGACCCCATATACTGAGTAAGTGGCGAGCCTAACCTCGACGAAGTGGAGACGAGGCTAGGACAAGACACCACATAAAACCTAGACATCGAAATCATGCTAACAGGAATAATAGCAATTAAAGAATGTAAACAACAATTAATGGGAAGGGAGCATGCGATGGGGAATTATTCTTGTTTTTCATTTTTTTTTCCATAAGGAATGGGGACAACAATAAGGCAAACACAGACAATGATCAACAATAATATTAGCAATTAATAATAGAAATGTAACTTGCACGGCATCACCCTTCGTGTTTTTACTCTCAGCCTCACCAAATAATAAATAGAATACACGGCATCACCCTTCATGCTTTTACTCTCATCCTAACCTGATTATAATTAAGAATGCACGATATCACCCTTCATGCTTTACTCTCTTCCTAACATTATAAATAAATCATGCACGGCATCACCCTTCGTGCTTTACACTCTTCCTCCCAATATAATTAAGTCATGCACGACATCACCCTTCGTGCTTTACACTCTTCCTCACAATATAATCAAATCATCAATAACATAAAAAGGGGATTTCACAAGGAGACAGTATTTCATCATAATTTCTATCACCATTTTAATATTTCAATCTGAACTCAATGTTCTCAAAGGAATTTCACAAGAAATCAATATTTCATCATAGTTACTATCATCATTTATCATTTCAATCTCAACTCGGGATTCAGAATAATAATCATCTCGGTTGAACCGGATACTAATCTCTCAACATTTCACTAACAACAATTATCACAGATGATAGGCTTTAAGACAACCAAAATAACAAGAAATAGCATTTACTCGCATGGTATGACCTGACCACAACGTATAGGTACTCGTCACCTCACCTATACATTGGATTTAGCAAACAAACATGATAACAATTAGTCATACAATAATTATTCCCTCAAGCTAAGGTTAGACACAACACTTACCTCAATTCCGCAGGCAATCACTGCTCTAGCACGACCTTTCCTTTAGAATTTGGCTCTAACCCGCTCGAATGTAATCATTGGTTCAATATCATCAATTATTGCTTAAAGGAATCAACTTTAATGAAACTCAATGGTTTTCCTATGTTTTCTTATCAAAATACAAAAATCTACCCCGGGCCCGCTTGGTCTAAACTCGAGGTTCGAACCAAAACCCGTTTACCCAATCTCCCCTGAGCCCGGATATGCAATTGGTATTGGAATTCGACCTCAATTCGAGGTCCAATCCCCCAAATTTTAGAATTCCTAGGTTCTATTCAAAAACCCAATTTTTACCATGAAAACTCGAGAATTTTGGTTATAATCTTGTTAAAAGTTGTTAGGAATTGAAAAGAATTAGTTGGAGATCACTTACCAATGATTTGGAGAAGTTTGGGTCTTTGGAAAATCGCCTATGGAGGTTTAGGGTTTGAGAGAATTGAAAAGAAGTGAAAAACCCGTTTACAATCTGATATAACAGGTTGCGAGTCTCGCATTTGCAAACTGGAGTTTGCATTTGCGAACCCTTAGCTTCGCATTTGCGACCAAGGGTGCTTCGCATTTGCGACCCAAGACGCAAATGCGAGAACTGAGGCTGGCCATTGACTTCGCAATTGCGAAGCCCCATCTCACATTTGCGAGATCTGAAGCCTGCAACACCATATGTTCAGTTGTTGGGGTATTTTTCTAAGTCTAGACACTCCGTGTCCTACCCAAAACTCGCCCGAGCCCTCGGGGCTCCAAACCAAACATGCACGCAAGTCTAAAAACATCATACGGACTTAATCGTGCGATCAAATCATCAAAATAACATCAAAATCTACAGATTTAACCTCAAAACTCAAGATTCCTCAAGAACACCCAAATTTCTAATTTTTCAACCGGATGGCCGAATTACATCAAATCAACTCCGATTCTCATGAAATTTCACAGATAGGAATTGAATTAGAAAGAAATGGAAAAATAATCTCTAACGCTGACTTTCCTGGCAAGTGTGATGTTAGGCGCCATCACGATCACGACAATGGGAATTTCGGGTCGGGACAATTAGAATTGTACCATAAGTAGAATTTTTCTAGTATATATATGGGGGTTCTAATCATTTGTAAACCATCTTATTCTCGTATATCGGAACAATACAATATTCTTTCTCCCTTATACTCTCTTGTTCATCAGTTTATTTCATACTTCATAACTTTATTACCAGTCAGTTCGAGGGCGTTCTAGCTCGAGGGCTATTGCATTTCAACACTGGTTTGCTTTACTTTACTGTTAATTTCTGTTATTAATCATTGAATTTACTAATTGGTACTAGGTGAAATCACGTATCTTTAAAGCCACTTATAAGTTAAATCGTTATCCGATTTTAAAGCTAAACTATATATATATATATATATATATATATATATATATATATATATATATATATATATATATATATATATATATATATATATATATATATATATATATATATATATATTTCTTTTTTTTTTCCTTCGACCTCTCCTCTTTCAAAATGTTGAAAAGGATGAAATTCTTGTTTTAGTAATTTTGATTTATATATTTTCCTAAGGAAATGACAATTATCTATTTTTAGTGTATAAAAATTAAAACTCCTCAATCAGCTACATTCGTGTGCACTTTAAAAGTGTATACAGGTAAAATCGGGAGTAACTGACACCTCGACCTTCTGGCGGGTCAAACAAACAAAGGGCATGATTATATGGGTGGGAATCGAAACTAGGACGCCTCATACTAAGGTATGAATGGAGAGGTCATCACAGGGCATGATAAGACATTACTTCTTCGATCCCGGAACGAGCTCCGAGACATCAGAAAATACGATAACGGTTACACACGACCAACAGAGGGCCGCGATATCCGTACCCTATCGGATATTACAGTGCATATCTCGGTCCGTATCGTCAACGGATCAGTGATTAACGAAAAAGAGGATTTTTTTACCTTTCTTAGAATTGTACTATGAATGAAACTCTCCTACTATATAAAGGGGTAGGTTTTGTTTAATGTACACATTGTAACATGCATACCAAGGCAATCTAATGTCATTTTTACTACTCTCTAGCTATAGCAAAGCTGTTACTTTACTATTTGTTATCCACTCTCTATTGGCTCCAAACCGAGGGTCCGATCGAGGGAAAAACCATTGTCCAACACAAGTTCAAGCTGGGCCATAGCATTACGACTGGTTTGATTATTCATTTTGTCTTTCATTCGTTTATCTATCATTTTTGATTACTTGTGTCGAATCAATTCGCGTATCCTTAAAACCAGTACAAATTTAATTGTCATTTCAATGGTAAACAATAAGGCAACCTTCTCTTTTACTTCACTTGTTTCCTGATTGCTTGGCGGAGATCGACCTGTTGTGTCAAGCCTCCTTTATTTCTTTTTGCTTTTCCATTTGGATTCAACAATATTTACTTTTAATATCTAATACTACTATTTTTTATGGTTGGAAATATTGCGACACAAAGAAGAATATTTCGATAACATGTTATGCATCATATTTTTTGGAGACCCACAATTATCTATAAAGTAAAAAGAAGAGCTATTTGAAAATTATGGTCAGGTACCACATGAGCTAAATCTTTTTTTTGAGCAACCAGATGAGCTAAATCAATAAGCTGCTACCTGCTTCATATCTGGAGATAATTGAGTATATGGTTAAGAATTCAGATATTAGCTTTAAGCCTTTTACAATTGCAAGGTACGTGTATTTAAGCAGACAAATATGGAGCCACTTTTTATAAGTAAATTATTTGTTAGTTTTACCTAGTGGTGACAAAATAATCCATCCACTGCACTAAAAAATTGGGTTGGATAATAAACTTTTTAAAAATGTGTCAGATATGGATACGATCCATATTATCCATTTAGAAATGAATAATCAATGGATAACCAATGAGTTTAACTTTTATATTTGCAAAAGTTAGAATTGGGGTTCCTCACGTTTGGCAGACTAAGAATTTTCCCACATTGATCATACTCAAGAAATCATAAATAATGTGGATATCCATATTATCCATCGGTTAACTTATTTTCTATCTATATTAATATGGATCAGATCAGATAATCTATCTATTTTTGCATTACCCATTTTTAACCAGCCCATATCCAACCCGCCCCGCCCGTTTGTCACCCCAATTTTTTACGAATGACTAGGCATGTGTGTTTAAGCTCACAGTTAAGAGCCGCTTTCTTTAATGCAAATTTGGGCGTCGATCCCGAGAATAGAGTCCGCAAGGAAGTTCGATCAGGTGGTCGAGGTACATAGGGCGGCGAGGACGGCGGAGTCAGCCTCCAAATGATATTTGAAATGTTACAGGCTCAACAAGTTACTATAGCGCAACTACAAAATCAGAACCGCGTACCACTAGAAGTTACTATTGGGGTCGAACTTGAACCCTCACTAGAAGTTGTTCACAGGGCCGAATAAGCACCGAAGAGGCCAAACGAGAATGAATCGAGGACTGACCCCACCATTATGAAGATGCTGGAAGAGCTCGCAAAGCGAATTGAATCAGGGGAGAAAAAGATTGAAGAAAATGTCAAAAAGGTAGAAACATATAATTCCCAAGTTGACCAAATACCAAGGGCACCACCGACTCTGAAGGGTTTGGATTCGAAGAAGCATGTGCATAAGCCTTTTCTCGAAGAAATTCCGCATCCCAAGAATTCCCAAGTATAATGGGACCACCGACCCTAATGAACATGTAACTTCCTATACATGCGCAATAAAGGGAATGATTTAGAAGATGACGAGGTTGAGTCCGTTCTGCTAAAGAAGTTTGGAGAAACTTTATCGAAGGGGCGGATGATATGGTATCAAAATTTGCTGCCCAATTCTATTGATTGGTTTGCCATGATTGCAGACTCCTTCATCAAAGCACACACCAGAGCAATAAAGGTCGAGACTAGGAACTCGGACCTCTTCAAAGTGAAACAGAAGGACAATGCAATATTAATGGAATTTGTATCTCGGTTCCAGATGGAATGCATGGACCTACCGTCGGTCGCAGGTGATTGGGTTGTCCAAGCTTTTACTCAAGGTTTGAACGTACGAAGTTCAGTGGCCTCACGGCAGCTAAAATAGAATTTAATTGAGTATCCTGCTGTGACATGGCCGATGTACATAATCGGTACCAGTGAAAAATCAGGGTCGAGGATGATCAGTTGGGAACTCCTTCCGTTTCCGTTTATCCAAATAGGCCCGTCGATAGAATTCAAATGGACATCGACAGAGAACCTCGATCGAATAGAGATCGGTATCAACCATACAACGGAGATCGTAGGAACAATGTCCCTATACGTAATCCAGTTCGAAGTGATCGAAGGAACGATCGAGGACTGAGCTCCCGAGGGCTGATAAGCAAGAGTGGTATCGATGAACATGTAGAGCCCACAGAAGCACCACAACTATCAGAATACAACTTCAGCATTGATGCATCAGCTATTGTATCGGCCATTGGGCAAATCAAAGATACCAGATGGCCTCGACCTCTGCAGAATGATATGGCCAATAGGAACCCAAATCAGATACGCAAATACTATGGTACCTATGGTCATAGAACGAAGAACTGTGGACAACTAAGGGAGGAGGTAGCCCGTTTGTTCAACGAGGGTCACATTCAAGAATTCTTGAGCGACCGAGCTAAGAACCACTTCAGAGAAAGTGATGCAAATAGGAAAAAAGAACAGGAAGAACCACATCACGTGATTAACATGATCGTTGGTGAGGTCGACATTCCACAGGGATCCGTGTTCAAGCGCACCAAGGTGTCAATCACCAGGAAAAGCAAACTCGGGACTATGTACCAGAAGGGACCTTGTCTTTCAATAACGAGAAAGCAGAGGGATCCCAAAACCCCACAATGATGCACTGGTAATACTTATCCTTATGAATAAAATTCAAGTTAAACGTGTTTTGATTGATCCAGGAAGCTCGGCCAATATTATTCGGTCGAGGGTCATGGAGCAACTCGGCCTACAGGATCAAGTTTTGCCCACAGCTCGGGTTCTTAATGGCTTCAACATGGCGAGTGAAACTACCAAAGGTTAAATTATCCTGCCAGTAAACATTGCCGGAACCATACAAGAAACAAAGTTCCACGTGATAGAGGGCGATATGAGATACAACACCCTGCTCGGAAGACCCTAGATTCATTGCATGAGGGCGGCCCCTTCAACCCTTCACCAAGTTCTGAAGTTCCCAACACCGGAGGGAGTAAAAACAGTGTATGGGGAACAACATGAATCCAAAGAGATGTTTGCGGTCGATGAAGTGATTCATGTATTGGTGCTCTCATCAATAAAGGAATCAGAGTCAAAAGGAAAGCAGAAGGCTAAATAGCAACCACAAGCACCAGCCTTGACTCAGTCGGAGAAATAGGAAGCAGGCGAGGATGATGACTACTGGATCCCTTGATCCTTCATAATTCCCGACGATTCCGACGCCACCAAATCGACAGTCGAAGAGCTGGAACAAGTCATATTGATCGAGGACCTGCCTGAACGAAAGGTATACCTTGGCCGGGGTTGATTCACAAGCTCAGGAAAAAACTTATTCAGTTCATTTTATATAACATGGATTGTTTTGCTTGGTCCCATCTCGATATGACAGCGATCCCATCGAAAATCACCACACATCGGCTAAGCTTAGACCCAAAGTTCCGTCTAGTAAAGCAAAAGAGAAGTCCTTAGTCCGAGATTAAGCATGCATTCATCAAGGATGAGGTAACCAAACTTTTCAAAATAGGGTCCATTCAGGAAGTAAAATATTCCAAATGGTTAGCAAACATAGTGGTAGTCCCTAAGAAGGAAAATAAACTTAGAATGTGCGAAGGCTATAAGGATTTAAACAAGGCGTGCCCTAAGGATTCTTTTCCTTTGCTGAATATCGATCGCATGATCGATGCCATGGCCGTCCACGAGATTCTCAATTTTTTTTATGCGTACTCTGGGTACAATCAAATATAGATGAACCCGGAGGATCAGGAAAATACTTCATTTATCACTAAATACGACACCTGTTGTTACAACGTAATGCCGTTCGGATTAAAAAATGCTGGTGCAACTTATCAACGCCTAGTAAATCGAATGTTCGAGGAAAAAATGGGAAAATCAATGGAAGTTTATATTGAAAACATGTTAATTAAGTCCCTGTGAGCAGAGGACCATTTGAAATATTTGCAGGAGACCTTCGACATACTAAGAAAGGACAACATGAAGCTCAACCCGGAGAAGTGCGCATTCGGGGTCAGCTCGGGAAAGTTCCTCGGCTTCATGGTATCAAATTGGGGAATTGAGATCAACCCCAATAAAATCAAGGCCATCCAAGATATCACGGTCTTGGATAATGTCAAAGCCGTACAAAGGTTAACAAGGCGCATAGCCGCCCTAGGTCGATTCATTTCGAGGTCCTCTGATAGAAGTCACCGGTTCTTCTCGCTACTTAAGAAGAAGAGCAATTTTGCATGGACCCCGGAATGTCAACAAGACTTAGAATAACTAAGGCAATATCTGTCGAGCCCGCCACTACTTCACACTCCAAAGCGGATGAGCAACTCTACTTATACTTAGTGGTCCCGGAACACTACAAGAAAAACGACCATTAACGAAGAGAAATCTAGTCCTTAAAAGTATGTTTCTGGTCTTTAAACGTCAATAACGACCTGAGAAATCTGGTCGCGACCCGTCCTTATTGCCTCCGCCTCTAAAGGTCAATAACGACGAGGTTTATTCACTGGTCCCTAAATGTTTTTATGACCGGCGACCTTCTGGTCTCTAGAAACACATTCTAGAGACCATATTTCTGGTCCTTAAACACCTTAAGCACAAGGTATCAGCTGGCCACCTAAATGTCTATAAGGACCAAAAATTTGGTCCTAAAAGTGATATACAGAACACAATAAATATATGATTTTTTTGGTCCTGTTATACAAATATTATAAAATTTATAATACAGGAAATCAATTGAATATCAACAAAATTAAAAACATATCGGAATTTCATACATATAATTAGTTATAAGTATTGTATTAACATCTCATTAGTATCACTGTATGACCATGGTAACTATATTGCTTACACAACCCCTTGAAGAAAACAAAAACTAGCATCCATAGTAAAAAAGAAACATAAAGTCTTGCCTTAGTAAAACCTAAATCCTTCGAAAATAAGGTAACCTTTTGTCTAACAGTCCTACCAAAATGATAATCTAACTTGTTAACTTGTATGAAGTCTTCAACCAAGCATCTTCACTTGTATGTGAGTCTTCAAGCTGTAAAAATTAATTAAAAATATCTAGTAAGAAAAACTTCAAAGATCGACTATAAAAGTTACTTAAATAATGAGGCGGTTATTATTGCTAAAATGAACAATATGTTATGAAGCAGCAACAATATAGTCAAACTTAGCTAATAAGAAACTAGTAAAGTAAAAGAAGAAAAGGAAACAACCATGCTCGAAATAAGAAACTAGTAGAAACAGTGAGAAAATGAGATTTTAGTTCATCAATGACAAAGAAGCAATGAATCTCAAAATATTCAAATGATCTACATGGGAAGGACACACAAAAAATGGCGATCTTGCTTAGATGAGATGCAAACAGATGGAATTTATACATAAATATTACAATCCAAGATCCAAGTGACACTTAGCCTAAGGAACAAAGTCAAAGTTTAAAATACTATTGACAGAGATAAACTATACCATCTTCTTTCAACATCCTTTCTAGTATATTAGTTAGGAAAGCTGGAGTTTAATGAAAAAGGAATAAACTCAATTAAATAATTTTCTTCAAAGGTTTCAGCTTTATTGCTCATCAATGCATCGGTCATACATACATACAATTGTGAATAAATGGAATAACAAAATTATCTATTTATAATAATATATACTGATAAGCTAAACTGCATTCTAATGAAGCCCAATACATACCAATCAAATGCTAACAATGAACAAATACTGCAAAATAATCTTATATCCTCTCCACTGATAGCTCAAGTATTAGGGACAGTCGGCCATATTTTTCCATCACCACAGTGGAACACAAGAGAATGAATCGGTAATCTAAATCTGGATATTCCAGGTTCATAAAAGCTCATTCACTTCAAATATAACTAAGTAATGCATTTAAATCACGAGGATTCACTTTTTACTTTTACTTGACTCATTTTTACATTACCATCTAAATACCAAGATTGATAGAACATATAAAACAGCCAATTGAATATCACAAAGCACCATCTTACATGGGTTATGAAGCAATCAGTCCGACAATCTTACAGTGGTTCTCCAAAACTTTTGCAAGATGATGCGATTACTGCCCTCTATATCATAGCTTAGTACTATCCAGAACATGCAAACAAGTCCAGAAAATATTTATTCAAACTACACCAATAATGATTCAAGAAAAAAGATAATGGAGTTCATACCCGAGTTAGAATCAATATGACTAGCTTGATCTTGATGCATGTGTTTCAATCAAGTAACACTTGCAACTAAATAATCTTATCAGTTATCTAGAAAATTGTCTTGTTGTTCCTCCCCATGGTGGATCACCCACCCCAAAGAATAGCTGTGAAAAATTAAGAACTTCAATGAATAAAATCTTATGTACCCAAGATAAAATGTTACCCTTTTAGTGAATATTGAAAACAAATAGAAAACACATAGGCAGAGATGGAACAAAGAGTATTTGAACTCCAAAAAGATGCAATATATCAGAATCATCTTTCAAAGATTTCAATAAATAAAATTTTTACCATATTCCACCACTAGTAGAACTATACCCCGGCAATCAATTGTTAACTGAAATAAATTGTGCACCCAAGAAGACAAGGTGAAAAGCAAGCCCCTCTCATTCTTTGTCTTTTCTTTTGAGCTTCTAAGGTTTAACGTTTCACTGTCATATGCATGTAACTTTAAAAGTTCCTTTCTTTCAACAGATAAAGGTTCTAATGAATGCTAACAGTCCCCTTCTAGCTTGGAAAAAGAACAGATATTTGCTACGTCAAAAGAAAGAGAATGGAATATACATATTGGTGGAATTGTTTAACAAGCTTACATGTACATGTTTCAAAAGCTTTTTATCGCTCAAGAGTGAGCATCTTATGAAAAAATTTGCTATGTCCCTAACAAATCTTTTCTTTTTATACTCCTAATATAAGAAGCTATACGTAATGAATAGAAACAAAGAAAAACAAATGCCGGCAACCTATTAAAGTCGCCCTTTCTTTCTCTAGAAACGTAAATATAATCGTAAGCAATATAGTTTTACACCTTAATCAAGATAACAACTGCAAAGCCATGATAAAGAACCTGTCATGGAATGTGGAAGACAACCAAATTTGCTTGGCAAATCTAGTCCTCCATCAGGTTCCCGTAAATTCACAATTTCTGTAATAACTAAATCTAATTTTGAATAGGACATCAATCTCATTATGCCGCAGTCACCATTCAAACCACTGAACTAACAAAATAAAAATTATACAACGATTTTAAGTACAAAACAACAAAACTGTTAAGGTTCTCAATTCTGAGCCACATAAAGGTATGTATCATTTTCCTTTCATTGTTGAGAGTGAATTAAGTAGATAAATATCTTGTGAGAGAGATTCATTTTTCCGAGTGCCATAGCTAGAAGAGCCACAAGCAGATGAACTAATTTCATAGAGTGGCCTTCTATGGCTTAGACAAACAGAGAGTTTTAAAAGGGTTACCTGATACAGTTGAACTCCTAAACACTTTGAATCTTCAGTAATTATATTTTCACAAAAAGGGTGAAAACCAAACATAAAAAAACTTCAACAGACCACAGTTGAAGAAGCAGATCTAGAAAAGCCAAGAAAACACTAGCTTCTGTTCGTCGACCCAATATTAGAAGCGAACGATGACAGCTAAACTAAAAAACTATTTCAAATTAAATCGAAAATACTTTAAAGAGATCCTAAACCACAAAATGGAGAATTGCAAAAAATAAATAAGATCCACTCGAAGCTTCAATACAAAATAAACAAAAAAGAAAAATAAGTATATTGAAAGATGAGAAAGAACAAAACCTGAGAAATTGCAGCTTGAATAAAGAGAATTAAGGCTGAGAGAAAATTTTAGAGGGCGACAGTCATTCTTTTGGAGATGAATTTGAGAGATTGAGGAGTCACGGGGGTTTAGGCCTTTTAGGGGTTTCAGAGAGATGAGAGGAGTTTCAATTAGAGTGTTTTTACGTTTTTTTCATTTTTCTAGATGCATAATTTTCCTCAATTAAATTATAGGGACAAGAATTTTATATTTTTATAGACCAGATTTTGTTCCGCCGTTAAATAAAATGATAAAATCGACAAATAACGACTAGAGGAAAACCTCGTCCCAATAAGTATACTTTTAAGGACCAGATTATAGACTCATCACTAAAATTTAGTCGCTAATAAGCGTTTGTCTTGCAGAGGAAATCGTGGTAAGTGGGGTCCTAGTTCAAGAAGAGCAAGGTACACAATTCCCGATTTACTATGTTAGTCGGACCTTAGGTGACGCCGAGACCCGATACCCACACTTAGAAAAATTAGCGCTTGCTTTAATAAGAGCCTCTAAGAAATTAAAATCATATTTCCTATGTCACCCGATTTTTGTTGTAACTACCTATCCCCTTTGCAATATTTTGCACAAACCCGAGCTCTTGGGTCAATTGGCCAAATGGACCGTCGAGATCAATGGGTACGATATCGAGTATTTACCCAGAACGACCATTAAGTCTCAGATCTTGGCAGACTTCATGGGCGACTTCACACCAACCCTTGTACTTGAGGTCGAAAAGGAACTATTATTAAAATCGGGTACATCATCGAGGGTGTAGACTCTCTTCACATACGGTGCTTCGAACGTGAATGGTTCCGAGATGGTCATCGTTTTGAAGCCATCCAGTGGTAATACAATTAGACAATCTATCAGAACATCAAAATTAACTAACAATGAGACTGAGTATGAGGCCATGATTGCAGGTCTTGAGCTAGCTAAAAGTTTGGGAGCATAGGTCATCGAAGCCAAATGTGATTCCCTACTTGTGGTAAACCAAGTCAACAGGACTTTCGAGGTTCGAGAAGATCTAACACAGGGGTACTTGGACAAACTACAGGTGGCTCTACATCGATTTAAAAATGGACCTTACAGCATGTACCTCGGGAACAGAACACCGAGGCCGATGCCCTTGCAAACTTGGGGTCATTAGTCAAAGATGATGAACTTAGCTCGGGGACTGTCGTACAAGTTTCGAGATGAGTGATTGAAAAAGGTCATGTCGAAATAAACTCTACGAGTCTTACCTGGGATTGGAAGAATAAGTACATCGAATACCTAAGGAACAAGAAGCTTTCATCAATCTGAAGGAGTCGAGGACTCTACGCACAAAGGCAGCACGGTTCACATTGGCCGAGGATGGCACACTGTTTAGGAGAATGTTCGATGGACCATTAAGAATATGTTTGGGACCAGGAGACACCGACTACGTCCTACGAGAGATTCACGCAGGCATATGTGGAAATTTCTGGTACCGAGTCATTGGTTCACAAAGTTATCAGAGCAGGGTACTATTGGGCCAATATGGAAAAGGATACAAAGAAGTTCGTTCGAAAGTGCGAAAAATGTCAAAGGTATGCGCCGATGATTCACCAGCCCGGGGAGTAACTCCACTCAGTCTTATCCCCACGGCCGTTCATGAAATGGGGAATGGACATCGTCGGCCCTCTACCATCGGCCCTAGATAAAACTCAGTTTATTTTATTTATGACTGATTATTTTTCTAAGTTGGTTGAAGAACATGCTTCCAAAAAATTCAGAGAAAAGGAAGTCATATACTTTATTTGGGACCATATTATATGTCGATTCAAGATGCCTGCCGAGATTGTGTGCGATAACAGAAAGCAGTTCATCGGCAGCAAAATGGCTAAGTTCCTCGAGGATCACAAGATTAATGGGATTCTATTAACACCGTATCATCCCAGTGGGAATGGGCAAGCCGAATCGACCAACAAAACCATCATTCAAAATCTTAAGAAGATATTGACCGATGCTAAGGAAAAATGGAGAGAGATATTGCCCGAGGTTCTTTGGGAATACCGCACGAAATCAAAATCTAGTACGGGGGAAATGCCGTTTTCTTTAGTTTATGGTGCTGAAGCCCTTATCCCAGTCGAGGTCGGGGAACCTAGCCTCAGGTTTCAATATGCAACAGAAGAATCAAATCACGAGTCCATGAATAAGAGCCTAGCATTATTGGAAGAAAGACGAGAGGCTGCCCTCGTTCGATTGGCCGCACAAAAATAACGGATCGAAAGGTACTACAACCGAAGAGCCAATCTTTGACGCTTTAAAATCAGAGACTTAGTACTGAGAAAAGTCACCCTCAACAGTCAAAACCCGAATAAAGTAAAACTGGGTCCAAATTGGGAGGGACCATATCAGGTCCTCGACATTATCGGAAAGGGCTCCTACAAGCTCGGCATGATGGACAACAAGCAATTACCAAACAATTGGAACGTATCACTCCTAACATGATACTACTTCTAAGGTACGACCTTCTCCATTTTCAATTATATTTTGACTTAACCAATTACAAGTGTTTGATCGAGGACAACGACATATTCTTCAACACAAAATCTTAAGGTCTGAAAGCATGCGTTGCACTCTTTCTCCCTTAGATCGATTTTGTCCCAAATGGGTTTTTTCAGTGAGATTTTTAACGAGGCAACCATTGTTCATGCTAACTTAGAGCAGTTCAACAGTATTCATTGCTTCTCTACAATCAACCTTGAATACTGGGGGCACCCTCGAATCTCAAATTTGTTGCAAGGAAATTACTTCGTAACAACGGGGTCTCGATAGGTAAATTTTGTAAGGGCCAAACGGTCGAATGAACCGTGCCCATGTAGGTTTCTCGAGTGTTGACATCAAAGATGTATGTATGTATTATCATCTATTAAGAGAAGTATTTTTCCTTGACAAATATCTCATGCCTTAGAAAAATTTTACTTTACAATTTCATACTCCTGATCTATTGTGTAAATAGGCTTAAGGGCCGATCACAACTGAAGTTCGAACAACTAACCCCACACTCGGGGACTGGCGTCCGGAAAATAGACGAGACCGAATTAATAAAACCTCAAGATCATAAGACCTTAAAAAGGTAACCCTCAATTTTATAGGCCACAGCCACCCCACTCAGGAACTGACACTTCGAAAAGCTCAAATTATAAACGGAAAAAAAGCCCAAGAGGCAAGTCCCAAACTAAAAAGGCTATGGCCAAATTAACACAGTTTGGAGACGTCCGAATTTTGTAATAAAACAGATCTTCGAATATTTTCATAAACCGATCAAAAAAGGCTACCCTCGGCAAAGTTACAAAGGGCTTCGATAATACCAATCCTCGAAAACCTTAATGGGTACAAACTTGTTCGAACTCTCGAACAAATTCCTTATTTCATGCTAAGGCATTGAAAAACATTACAAAGGGCTTCGATAGTATCAAGCCTCGAAAACCCTAAGGGGTACAAATTTGTTCGAAGTCTCGAAAAAATTCTCAAGTTTATGCTAAGGCATAACAAATTTTATATAGCTAAAAATAAACCTTTCATGTCGAAAAGGGGAAAAAGCCATTCTTTTACAAAGGCCACATCGGCCTAATACAAAAACCTAAGGGCCATCTTTTGTTTTGAGTTCGAGACATCATCCTCACTCAATTAAAACCTAAGGGTTACCCTACTTCGAGTTCGAGCAAGTACTCACTCGACACTAGTTCGGTTTCAGTCAAAATACCTAAACCTCAAATCGACGAATACTATTTCATAAGGCATAAATGAAGCAAATTTTATAAGGCAGAAATAAGGCAAAATTTCAAAAGACAAGACAGAAAGAATGAACAATTTCTTATATATATGTCAAAATCATTTACAAGGGCAACATGCCCCGGTCGAGGATCTATACAAAAAATTCGAAATAAAAAATCCTAAGTGCCTAATCTCCCCCAGGGGCAGCTTCTTCACCATCACGGTCCCCTCCACTCTCGGACCCGCTCACGCTCCCAGCGTCATCATCATCAAAAGAGGCCAATGCCTTAGTGTCGGCTTAGAGCTCTTTAGCATTTTTTATCTCATAATTGAGATCGAAGCCTCGAGCATGGATCTCCTCGAGGGTTTCCCTTCGAGACTAGCACTTGGCATGCTCGGCAACCCAATATGCTCAAACTTGGGCAGCGTCAACAACTTCCTTTTCTAGAGCTTGAGCGGCTTAAGCGTCAGACCAGTAGACGACTACGATCGCCTTAGCATCAGCCTTGGCCTTCCCAGCCTCAGATTTAGTCATGCAAGTTCGATGACCAACCGATCTTGGAGCTCCTCAATTTTCTTGTCCTTTGTCGAGTTCTTCTCTTTCAAGCCCTGGAGCTGTTTTTCAGCTGAGGACAACTGAGCTCGAGCAGCCTCTTTCTCTGAGGCAAGGCAGTCCATATTTTGCTTCCACACTAAGGTCTCCGCCTTCACCACATCTACCTATCCATGGAGTTGCTCGATTATCGCGAGCTTCTGCTGGACCTGTGAGATCGAATTATTAGCCATCACTCCCGAACCGATGCCATGAGCTTCTAAGATTTTTATTACCTGCTTGGTCAGGTCGCTTTGTTCTTTCTGAGCCACGACTATCTTAGCTCGGAGGTCCTTGATTTCTTCTTCTTTTTACCTACTAAGAAGTTTAAAGGAATTCTTCTCCTCGGTGAGCCTTTGAATGTCAGCCTCGTACTAACTCAATTCAGCTCGAGACCTAGAAAATGCTTCATGATGAAGCACCGAGGCCTACACAGATTGAAGGAAAGAAATTAGACAAGAAAACATACAAGTATGATATCGACAAAGGGGAGTTAAGGCTTACCTGATTCAGGTCTAGTTGTGCCTCATTGAAGAGATACGGAGCTCCCACTTCGTCCATCAGAGCTTGTCTTCCTCCGTGACCAGACCCCGAAGATAACTGGCCACCCCTACGAGGGAAATAAAAACCCGTGCATCCTTCGGGATGGAGATGACGATTGTTCGTTTGATCCCGGGACATACGCTAGGGGCCCGAAACTAATTGGTCAGTCTGAAACTCGATGAGGTCCCAGCCGAATCCTTCCTCGGTATTTCCAAGTCACTCAGGCCGGCGAGATCCTCGATCCCAACAAAATAACCACGGAAGGGATCCTCCCCTCCATGGGCTCCTTCTGCATCAGGAGTCTTCATGGCTTGAGCTTCCCGAATCGTCTCCTCGGAAAATGAAGGAAGTGACAGGGACTCTCCAACTTCTATTGCCCCAAATGGATTTCTTGGGGCATTATTTTCATCTCGAGGAGCCTCGAAACCGGCTTCCACAGTCGATTCTGCCACTTTTTCGCCTTGAGGTGAGGCATCTTCGGTCTTTGCCAACTCGGGGTCTCCACCCGTCTCATCCCGAGGCCCCATCTGCTCGGGGTAGAATATTTTTGTCTCCTGCCGGCTCGGTGTTCGTCTTTACTTGGGCTACCAGCCCGGAGTCGTCTTCTTTTTCTTCTTCTTCTTCTTCTTCTTCTTCTTCTTCTTCTTCTTCTTCTTCCTCCCTTAGGAGTTGGGCCGACCCCGCAGACAAAGGAACGACGTTTTCTTTTGGCCTACGAGCCACCCTCTTCTTAGGCTCTGAACTCGGAGGTTGAGGTCCTTTTTCTATTTTTCTCCTTTACCGGCTTCGGGACTGGGACTAAAGTTTCTTCTTCACCAGATGGGGCCCTCATGACTGCATCTTTGCCGAGACCTGCAGGGAAATAAATTGAGTAAGTTTGGAGGAATGTCTTAACTAAATTATTATACACATGAAAAAGGCCTACCTTGATTTTTGGCTTCCCACCGACCTTTCGATAAATTGCGCCATGCACGCTCAGTGTACGTAGAGGTCGAGGACAGGTTCCTGATCCAACGATCGAGGTTAGGGATTGCACCGGGCATCCAAGCAGCCGGTACCCCATGGAAAAGAATATCGATGAGAAAAAGTGAAGAATCAAAATAACAAATAGAAGCTAATAGTGGGATTGTACTTACGTATCATATTCCGCTTCTCGAGAAACGACATCTTCTCGGCCGGAATCAAGTCCAAAGTCTTCACTCGGATGAACCGAACCATCCAGCCTCGATCTTTGTCCTCATCTATGCTCAAAATCAGTGCCTTGGTAACCCGGCACTGAAGCTTTATTAGCCCACCTCGATAGAGTCGGGGGTTGTACAACCTGATGAGATAGTCGATGGTGAAAGGAAGCCACTCGATTTTCCTCACAAAAAATCGGAGCAGAATCACAATTGTCACGCCCCGAATATGGGGGGAGAGACCGGCACCTAGTGCCTCACCTATCCTTGCATACTAACTTGCAACTAAGGGACTCTGAACATATGATGTCATACTTTTAACATGGGCCACATTGCAAGACAACTGCGAATGCTGACTAAATATCGATATAAAACTAGGCCGACAAGGCCGTCATAATTATTACAGCTGACAAACCAAACAAATATACATACAAGGCTTGCAAGCCCAAAATACTGCACTAACTGACATGATATGTCTACAAGCCTCTACTGATGGATATACTGTGATCGGAACGGCTCCCCGACCTACTCATAACATGTATACATATATATACAAGATGTACGTAAGGATCTAGACCCGGAAACTCCGAAAGGCATAGAGCTTATCGGTCAAGCTGAACTCGGGCAACACTTAATGAGGAGGCCTCCCGTCTGTCTGTCTGAACCTGCACGCATGAAATGCACCCCCAGAAAAGGGACGTCAGTACGAAATAATGTATCGAGTATGTAAGGAAATTTATTAAAAGCTGAAACTGAACTGATAATATAATAACTGCAAGTAGCTGGAAGTCAAAGATTATCTGAAGATATGCTTACCTACTGATACTGACTCAACTCTCTCAATATAGTCAGTAAAATAGTTGTCCGGCCCTATAAGGCTCGGTATATATATATATATATATATATATATATATATATATATCTACCGTAGTAGGCTAGCTCATAGGAGCTTGGCCATACTAGGCTCTGTATCTCGGTCAACTGGGCCCGCTCATAGGCGCTCGACCAAAGTAGGCTCGGTATATAACTTACCATCTGATCAGAGGTTTCCCAATAGGGTCCTGCCCATCGATTATAGCTCGATGGTAATGAAAATACAGTGATAATGTATGTATAGACTCTCTGCTCTCTTGACTGGAAAAAGGAAATACTCAAATGAATATGAAGTCCTGATAAAGAGAATATTGTAACATGCGAGACTAGTAAAATATACGTAAATTCCGGGATATGAATTTTTCTTTATGCCTCGTTATCAAACTTATGTAATGACGAGATCATGCCAAAATGAAGGAAGGGCTTAGCCTTAACATACCTGGAGTAGGAAAAAATCCGTATAACATTCTTGGAGGAAGATTGCACCGTGAATATTACAAAGAAACTCCGAATTGATTTTGGATCATTCCAAGTTGAAATATATAGTAGTAGAAATATAAATGACGTTACTCTTTCGTGATAGCCTTATTGATTTCTTTGCTACTCACTCATTTGTGAAATATAGTTCATCTTCAAGACTTGTGTATTCTGATATGGAGATATGGCAACTAAATTGCTTTAAGCATTATAGGTCATTAACCAGGAAATATATCATCTATGTAAAGATGATTTGTACTGAAAATCTTCCAAATGAAGTATTGTTTGACTCATGTTCCCATATATTTAAATCATCCCACCTATTAGTAATGACTTATGAGTCATTTAAATTAAAATGAGGGGTCTTCCATGTTTGGCATGCTAATCTTATCCAAGAGTTCAATTAATTCCTCACCAATTATTAATTAACTAGGTAATGTCCCACTACCCAATAATTAACCAATTACCCACATAATTAAGAACTATTTCCACTTACTTAAAATACTACTTACTTTTCACATACCTTATACACCTTACTATCATGGCCATGTGGTACCTTGTATGGTACTAGTCCATAAATACCGGGTCTTTTAGCTCGGGCAGTATTTTATCCCAAAATGCCAAATTTCAAAAGGAATTCATTTCCTTCGATATTCTTACCCTCTCACCTTCACAAATTTAATCATCAGTTGTTTGAAATAGAATAATCCTTATAATCTCCAAATAATCTTTTCCTTGGACTGATGTCAATTACCTTACGACAAATTCAACGTACAATACTACAGGGTGCAACATCGACGTAATTTGATATTGCGAAGCGGAACATAATCATAATGTAATACTGTAGGACGTAACATCATCGTAATATTGCGGCGCATAACATCATTCCCCCATTTGGAACATTCGTCCTCGGATGTTGACTGATGTTCTTATCATTCTCATAACTTATATCTCTTGTGAATACCTTAATACTCTTTTTACCATTTAGGCAGTTGTTTTGTGAATAAATCTAAAGTCTAGGGTGTTCCCCCCTTTAGGTTTATTTCCCACGCCATGACTTGTGATCGAATTCTTTCCAATCTCGTAACTGTTGCTACCTTCTATCATGCAGCCTCTACGATACAGAACTTGTAAGTGTGCCTATGCGACTCTTCTCTCCTTTTTCCTCCAGCTTTTAGCCAATCTCTAGGCCTTCCTTTGTAAACATATACAAGGCTTAATAGGATGCCTCTCTGGGCATCTATAGGTGTACTGAAGTTCCTCGCTCGGTACTTTATAAAACTATCGAATATGGCTATATTTTATTTCATAGACATGGTTATCCATTCGTATGACTTTACTGCATCTACATAGGTTATACTATACCATAATTCTTACTTTGATTTATTGCTACTGAGATCTGCAACCAACTCCAGGTTACTCTCGTTGCTTATCCTTAAGACTGATGGTCTAATATCATCTCATACTGTTGAACTTTTGTCCATTTATTGTTGATTCACCTTAATGTTTATTCATCATCTACCACCGATAACTTGATCTTTTATGTAACACCGCCGCTAGGGCTGATATCCGGGGTAATTAGATTGATCCTAAGAGTGATACTATACTTTCATAACCGTACTTTATAACATCCAAATGTGGCTCACCTTATATGGGTATTTTAGTCCCGTACGATTCATGAAATCCTCTTTAAATCATTAATCAATCAAAGGCCCAAACGTCATCCTTTATCTATCACAATTACACCCTCATTCCATTACCTGGGCAACATTTCATTTCTTCCAGATGTTATTAGTCTTAGATTCATTTGAGTTCATTCAGGCTATGTTGAACTTTCTATAACTTAGAGGAACCATCAGCTCCTTTGTTTTCACAGGCTTAATACCGAGGACTTATCCATTTTCATCACCTTCTCACTTTCCTTCTCCTTATCCTTACTCTTGTCTTCGAAAACCTTGTCGTTCTATCATATTTTAGCTTGCGATCATTCCCATGCATTTTCTGGAACATCAAGCGAGACACCGCATCGTCTCTAACTTTTCTTTTACTCTCTAATTAGACCTTTCGGTACTTAAAAACCATAGGTTGGGAAGTATTCCATTGACGATGCTGCTATCATTCTTGGATACTAAATCCCCTTGCTTCTAGCCTTTTATCGACAATATGGACTATTCACGACCTTCTGTATATGAGTATCTTGTATGTTGTTCCCCTTTACCTTTCTTACCTTAAAGTTTTGCATCGTATCTTTTGTCTCTTTCATGACCTCCCTTGCACATAGGTATAATTTACGTTCACGACTTGAAGCTCTATTATTGTACTTGCACCTCTGGGCATACACAATTCGGTGGGAGATTCATACTGACTTCTTATGAGGCTAGTACTTCTTCTAACTGGCTTTATCGTAGAACCGTTATAGAATATGGTTGTTGTAATATCTCCCTTGCACCTTTGATATTAAGAGTAATTCTGCAATATTCTCGATCATGATTTCTATAATTTCTGGGTCCAATAATCAAATTCCTGATTTACTTCGTTGATGTAACTCTTTAGTTTCCTCCTTCTTCTGATTGTCTTTATGTCGGCTTAAATTATCTCCCGCTCTGGGGTTCATGGTATTAGTTATTTTGTTTATCCGTTTATGGGCGCCGAGGAATATGCATGATATAATCCTTTAACAATTTAATCCTTCATTTATGACCTCGGCTCAATTCTTTCTTTTAACGTATACAAGGATCTTCTATGGTTGTATATGTTGCATGCATAGAACTCCGAACCCTTAAGTGCGTTCATAACGTAACCAATTCTGGATCATTGATCGAATTATTTCTTTCGTTCATCTTAGCTTTCTTTCAAGGTAAGCTATTACTTTTCCTGGTCTTTCTGCCACCCGTGTTGCGTCCATACTTAGCTTATATTAGTGCCCACACATGCCAGAGTTTTTGTGCAACTTATATGATATCGAATATTACTTCTCGTTCATTAACCACGGTAGGTGCCACTTTCCTTTGGAGTGCTTCCAATGTTGTTGTGAGACTGTTGTTACACGACCATTTCCTCTTTAGGTCGTTGTGCTTAGGTTGAAGCCTTCTTCCTTATTTCCTTAGCTAGTCTTTTGTTGTAGTACTTAGGGAGAACCCTTGACTCTCATAAAGCTGTGAGCTTATTACGGACCTTTTGATGTCCTTCTTTGCCTATAAGCATCCGTAGTTGCCTACCTCCGTGCCCTTGTGCTTGTAGGGTTTCTTCTGAACTGATATTTCGAATGCATTCCCAGTGGTACTTTCTTTTATCCCCGTAACCTTCATACGGTACCTTTAACTACCTCGACTCCTATTTGAATATATCTCAATATTATAATGACATTACTGCGAGGCTGTATTCTCCATGTTGGGGTTTACTACATTTATCTTGCATGACCCGCTAATCCGTCTGTAACTTTTTGTCTAATCATGACTAGGCTCTTCTCGAATCAACTACTAACTACTCGTCGACCCATTCTCATATCCATATCCCGCGTAATCTCTCATGGGTTATTTCCTTTGTCTAACTTACTGACAACTACCTCACCAACACTACTATATAAGCATGAAGGCAAGGATAGTATAGCTTTTACCCGAATGGTCGGGATCGAATCCACAGAGAGCCTATGATGGGAGTGAGTGTATAAGTGATCTAGAAGGGTCGAGTGTTTCTAATTGCACTTCTAATCGTTTGTTGGTGCTGAACTATGCTAAGTGTATTCTATTGTGTGTAAGCTAATTAATGAATAACTTTGTTTTGTTGTTGTTTTCTGATATTAATAAAGGCACTAGGGTCGTGACCGTTGCCTAGGTGGATACACAACGGGGTTCAATTCTAAGGTCGGGAAATTGGCTAGGGATACAACTATAACCAATAAGCGAAGGTGCTCACTCTATACCACTTGGTAGTTTGAGTGATTTTACCCTAATTGCCCCTCTCGAGGCCAATTGGGTGCCAATTAAACAAGCAATACAGGCTTAGGTAGGGTGTTACTCTCTCGAGGTTTAACCTGTTAATTAGGGCTCAAGTAGGGTTTGACCATTTCTGGGTTCAACCCCATTGATTGGGACTACCAATCTCTTGATAATTCCCTAATTTCCTATTAGGCTAATTTCTAGACTCAAGTATTCTTTCTCAAAAAAGACCCAAGTCATGAAAAGGTCAATTAGTGTTGGCAACCACTAATTATAGCAATAAAAATCTTGAACTAGCCTAAATAGTCAACACCCATTAATTTTCCAACCTTAATTTCAAAACCCCATTACATATCCACACTAGGGTTGAGCCACAACCCTAGCTAATGGGTCTAGCTACTCATAATCAAAGATGAAAACAATGATAGAGAAGAAGAATAACCCATTTAATTGATTCCTAGCAATGAAATTGAAGTTTAACATGTTAAAAAAATGCAAGAACAAAGCTAAAGAGATAAAAACCTTAAAATATTCACGTGCTCTCTACTTCAGAAATTACCAGATATGTAAAGAAATTATAAAATAGTCTATTTATAGTCTGCCAAATTTTCAGACAAAAATACCCCTGCGAGACCACCGCGGACCGCAAAAACATGACCGTTATCCGCGAAGACGATGATGTTGTTGAGCTGCTGATCTTCTGGTAAGGGTCGACCGCGGACCGCGAAAAGAGGACCGTGGCCGCGGTGGATACTTGTATCATTTCTTGAGCTCACTGGAATGCCACCGCAGTCCGTGAAACGAGGACCGCGGCCGCGGTGGATGATTGCCTTACTGTCGACCTCACTAGAATGCCACCGCGGTCCGCGAAACAACGACCGTGGCCGTGGTGGATGCTTGCCTTACTGTCGACCTCACTGGAATTCCACCGCGGACCGCGAAATAAGGACCACGGTCGCGGTGGCCTTTTTGGCTTGATCATCTTTGTTGTGTTTGATCCTTATGCCGGATTCACTCCTATTTTGAGCATATTTTAGACTGAGTGCCTTCATTTCTTGTTCAATCCTCCAACAAGCACGACGTATAAGCTTTTGGGGCCATTTTGTGTACTGTTATATCCAAAATTCACGTATAAGGGAACGGAAAACGAGGCAAAATCAAAGTTATCAACTCCCCCAAACTTAAGCTCTTTCTTGTCCTCAAGCAAACAAAATAAGCCCCCACCCCTATGATAGATTTCACGAAAATTCGGCTGTACTTATGGAACTAACCATAGCCCCTAATGCGAATGAATCATTGACAATGATTGAACTTTTTAAAACCATAGTTTCAAGTGTGATACAAGAGCTTCAAGGGTTGATCCAACTCATCAGTGAACTTCTAACTACTACCTCGGTCAGGGTGGATCCCAGACTCTTATTCTGTGACTTTCCCTAAGCACCTCACCTTTAGAATAATGACACTCAGAATGAGGAATATGGGGAATCGCTCATCTCTCATCAAGGAAAAAGGCCCAAGTTCGGCTAAAAGTACCATAGGCTTGCCCTCATCACCACTAATGTAGGTTTCACTCAACCTGAGATCATATAGGACTTTTGTGGAATCATGATGAAGGATTGTGGTTAAGGGTAGGAAGTATGTGGTCAGAGTGAATCTTATCTTTCCTTAAGCACTTCATTTTTTTTATCGTTCTCGCATTTTCTTGACTTTTTGAGTCCTTTTATCTTTTGTAGGGTTGGAGAGACACTTTTTCATCAATTCCCTTTATCTTCTTCTTATGCTTTCCAAACTTTTGGCATCACTTTTTCATCAATTCCCTTTATTTCTTCTTTTTGTTCATTCTTTTTTTTTTCATTCTTTTTTTTTCATTGCCTTTTCTCTTTTCTTTCTTTTATGCCTTCTTTTTCACTTCATCACATCCCTCGTCTCTCCCCCAAACTTATGCTTTTTACCTAGCGCCAAGGAAAGATCGGGTGCCAAGAAAGGGTAAAAGAATGGTTAAAGGCTTGTAACTTGGTTGCTTAAGGCTCAAAAGGGTTGACTAGGGAATATGTCTTTTGGAAGGTCATGGAAGTGTTCAATTCTTTGTTCAATCCAATGAAAGCCTATAGTCAGTTCTCAAGTCAAATTACACCTAGAATTTCGCCTAGACAACACTTAGGGCAAGTTCTAGACTAGTGGCACAGAACTTTGACTTGCAATTACGAATTTCTCACCACTCACAGCTAATGGATTGTTACATAAATCGAGTCGAGGGCCCACATTAGTCGTGTTTTGAGTAACAAAAATGGTCCCGAAGAACCACCCGATGATTATCGACCAACACAAGAGTCTCAAGATCGTCACTATCACCATCCTAAACACAACAGTTTGTCTTTGACCATGGGATCAAAGGCAACTGTGTTAGGCCCAAGTGAAGCTTTTCTTGAGGCACCGTTATTGAAAAATAAAACAACAAGAAAAGGAAAAACAGACTTAAACCCTTAAGAAGGTTGTCACACCGTCCATATTTGGGAAGAGCTACCCGGTTCACACAAGTTCCACCTTTGGAAAGAACCGTGGCGTTAAGAAAACCAAAGGCTTATTGCACACGCGAAAACCAAACAAGAAGCTATGAAAGAAAAATAAGAAGCTATAAAATAGAAAAAAAATGCGTAAAGTAAAGTAAAGTGCGTGGGATAGAATGAATATGTACAATAGGGGAATTAGATGTAATATACATAAAGGATGAATATTTACAATGGACAGTTATCTTATACATACCAAAATGGAAAATAACATAAAGAAAAAGAAGAAAAATAGTGTTTGCATCGTACAACCCAATGTAGCCAAAATCAAATTCCTGTAGGGCCACTCCCCTAACCAAGAGATAGCATTGTCCTCAATGCTATATAGCAAAAATAGTGCACAAAAATATGGGAGAGAGAGAGAGAGTAAAGAAAACTCCCTATTGGCCCTCGACCTGCTGTGGTCCCTGCTGCTGTGTCTGGGGGCATAGGATTTGCCAGAGATGGGGACTGTGAAGGAGCTGGGTCTGCTACAGCCTGTGATGGAGCTCCGGTGGGCTGGGCCTCCTGGCTTTATGCCTGAGTCTGCTCTGTGGGAGGGTCTGCCAGTACAAGTCTGATGTCCTGAGCACGGGGCATGACCTTCCTCTTCTTCAATGGCCTCACCGGCTCCTCCTCATGCACTGACTGAGGCTCTGGATGCTGCTGTGGATGTGGCTCTGTAGGTTCGGCTAGTAGCATCTCCAATGGAATCTGATCACCCGATAGCTTGTCGACCTCCTTTCTCAACCTGGACACCTCCTCCTTTGACGCCCAAGTCTTCCTCAGCTTCTTTGTCTCTTTGGCCAGCTTTGTTAAAGCACTCTCATGTGCACCCACCGCATCCAGAATTTTCTTCTGGTTTTCCAAAATTTCTTTTAGAGTGTCCTCAATGGACTGCGGGACCTGTGGTGGGGGAGGAGTAGCTGGGGCTGCCACAACTGTAGAAATTGCAGTCAACTTTGTAGTTGTTAACTGCATCCAATTGGTGAGGCTTGTCAGTGTCATGTTCAGCCGGTGAGCAGTCATGGGATAGGCTCTGGTGGAGGGAATGTCAGTGGCAGTGGAGGTAGACGGTCCTAGAACCTCCTATGGAATGGCAGGCTGGGGAAGGGAAGGTTCCACCACCACTACTGGCTCTTCAGACTGGCTAATGGAGGCAACAGACTTTTCCTTGGACTTGTTTTTGGGATTGTCCTCATCCTTCAAATCATACCAGGAAAAGGGTGCTTTGGGATTTACTTTGGTGTCAAAGCACTTCGTAGTAACTTCCTGGTCTTCACAGTACATAGTTAGATAATGAGGAAAAGTATAAGAAGTATCATCTGTGCTGACAACCCGGCTAATGACCTCAGACATCACATTCCCCACATTGATGGGGTACCCAGCCATGATAGAAGCCACCAACACAGCCCGACTAAGGGGAGGGTATGGTCATGATGGGTTGGGTCTATCCTACTGCATAAAAAAGTCTCCCACCCTTTTGCTTTGAAGTTAAGGGTCTTCCTGGTGATAGTCTTCCTAGTATTTAGCCACTCCGGAGTCTCCCCGGGCTTAGCCAAGTGTAAAGCCAACCAATTTCTAGCAGCATCCTTTTCTGCCAGTTTCTCCCGGTACAAGGAATCATCCACATCATCCATCTCCAAATAGTCATTTAGTGAAACTCCGTCAAAAGGCACTATGAGATTGCGGACTTGGGATGCCTTTGAGTCCTTTTCAAGAAAAATAAAATTTGTGTAGAACTCCTTCACTATGTGCTCATTTGCATCCAGGAGATGTTCGGTGAAGTAAGACCATCCTTTTCTATCTCGGAATTGGTGCCTCACATTGGGGTTGTAGGTAGACAAATCTTTCAGTGAAAAGGTGCGCTCCAGAATAAGTGACCGTGCAGTCCACAATTCCCTGAATCTATGAAAGGCTTTCTCACTCACAAAATGATCCTTCCACGCATCCGGATTCCGAGTGCGCTCGACCCCTTCAACCACCTGTTCATCCCCTTGCTATCACTTGAATTCTCCCCAGATAAGGAGGCTGTAGGTGAAGTAGAATATGAGTGTGCACTGGAGGCGGATTTAGCTGGGGAAGCTGCTTGTGCTAGGGCCGGGAGAGATGAGACATGGTCCATTGGGGATGACTGTGATGAGGCCTCCTCTGACGGAGCATACTCACTTCCTGATGGTGAAGGAGGAGAGTCTGTAACCCGACTGGGCCGTCGGGATGACTGAGGAGGAATGGAAACTTTGGACGGTTGCCTTGGTGCCCCTGGGCCTCTCCCCCTTGGAGTTTCTCCTCTACCAGTGTTTTTACGACCGCTTTCTCGAGATAGTACCATTGCCTGCAAAGTGCACATAAGTGAACATGGTTAGTTTCCCGGGTATTGTTGTGCAAACACTTCAGTAATCAATGAGCAATAAGTGTACTGGTTCTAGGCCGCCGCGGACCGCGAAAAGTCAATCGCGGACTGCAAAAAGTCAACCGCTGACCGCGGTGGAGGCCCTCTGATGAGCAAGACACACTGGAATTCACATTGCGGGCCGCGAAAAACTGACCGTGGCCGCGAAGTTATATCCAGTGTAGTGTCAGTTCTGAAATGCAGGGACCGCGGACCGCGAAAAGTTGACCGCGGTCTGCGAAAAAGTGGATTGGATTTTTTGCAAATAGAAGAACCGCGGTCCGCGAAAAAGGGAACGCGGACCACGAAATGGGATATTGACCTAGGGTTTCCAGATTTTGCATTTTCTACGCTAAAATGTTCATTTAGATGAGCCCTACACAAGCAATTAGTGCAATTGCATTCCAAAGGACTATCATGAACTTATTTGGCCTAACCCTAACATTTTACAAGCCTAAAAAGAGAAAAAATTATGAAAGCGAAGATGAAAAATAAAGAAAATATAGAAATTAAGAAGTTAATGAAGCACAAATACACTTACTAGATGCTTGGATGATAGTATGGATGTGAGCAATGAATTTCAAAGAATGCAAGAGTAAGACACGGTCGAAGAGGGCTTTGAAAATCTACAGTGCGAAAAGTGTGAAATAAAACCCTAGTGGCCTATTTATAGAGAAGAATGGGGAGCACCCCTATTACCTACCGTGGACCGCGAAAAATCGACCGCAATCCGCAGTCAGTCAATTGTTTATGGATTAGGAGAAAGCTCATCGCGATCCATGAAAAATCAACCGCGGTCGCGGTGCGGTTGGCTTAGAAAGGAATCCTTCAGTTAAATGGGCTTCGCGGACCGCGGAAAATTGACCGCGGCCGCGAAGAAGATTCCAGTGAGCTATTATTACAGCTTTTTGACTTCGCCGACAGCGACAAGGAGACCACGACCGCGAAGTCAATTCCAGTAGCTTCTGTTTCTATACTCTAACAAATTTCCTGTGTCAAAATCATCCTACACATCCAAAAACCAGTTAGTGTAAAAGTGAAACCTATTCTACCAAGAAAAACAAATAAACGAAAGTAAAGACACATGGGTTGCCTCCCAAGAAGCGCCTTATTTAACATCACGGCACGACATATTTTACCGGGATCATTTGAGATGAAGAAATTCCACCACGTGGCTGTCATCAACTTTGCCAAGATAGTGTTTTACCCGGTGACCATTTATTCTGAAGACTTCACCACTTTTGTTCTTAAGGTCAAGAGCCCCAAATGGAGTAAAAAATACCACTTCAAAAGGCCCGCTCCACTTTGACTTGAGTTTTCCGGGAAATAGCCTCAACCGAGAATTGAACAATAAGACCAAATCACCAACCTTGAACTCTTTACCTCGAGCATATTTGTCATATAGGTACTTCATTTTGTCTTTATACAAGGACGAACTGGAGTACACATGGAATCTAAACTTATCCAACTCATTCAATTGCTCCACCCGAAGATTTGCAGCTACATCCTATTCCAAGTTCAACTTTTTCAAGGCCCACATAGCCTTGTGTTCCAATTCCACTGGAAGGTGGTATGCTTTTCCAAAGACCAAGAGATATGGGGACATCCCAATTGGTGTCTTGTAGGCGGTCCGGTAAGCCCAAAGAGCGTCATCTAATTTCTTAGCCCGGTCGGTCCGATTGGCATTGACCGTTTTGGATAATATGCTATTTATCTCTCTGTTAAACACTTCAATTTGGCCACTAGCCTGAGGGCGGTACGGGGTAGTGACTTTATGATTGACCCCATACTTGGAAAGCAAGGAGTCAAAGGCTTTGTTGCAAAAATGTGACCCCCCGTCACTGATGATGGCCCGTGGAGTGCCAAACCTAGTAAAGATATTCCTCTTGAGAAAGGCTATCACACTCTGCGCCTCATTTCTTGGTAAAGCTATGGCCTCCACCCATTTTGACACATAATCAACCGCAACCAAGATGTACGTGTTCCCACATGAACTCACGAGTGGCCCCATGAAGTCAATGCCCCAAACATCAAAGATATCTACCACAAGAATCGAATTTAAAGGCATCTCATCCTTTTTAGAAATTCCCCCGGCTCTTTGGCATTCATCACACCTCTTCACTAGGTCACTAGCATCCTTATACAAAGTGGGACAAAAGAACCCACAACTAAGCACTTTAGAAGAAGTTCTCACCCCTCCGTGATGGCCACCATACGGTGAGGGGTGGCAAGACTCAAGGATAGCTAGTTGTTCTTCCTCCGGTACACATCGCCGGATCACCCCATCGGTGCAAATCTTGAATAAATAAGGCTCGTCCCAATAGAAATCCAAGCTATCCCTTCGAAGCTTCTTCCTTTGGTTAAAAGAGAGCTCACAAAGGACAATTCCAGTGACGAGGAAATTAGCAATATCCACGAACCATAGAATTTCTCTCATTGACATTGAGATGAGTTGTTCATCCGGAAAACTATCATTGATTTGAAGTCCGTCACAAGGACGTCCTTGCTCCTCCAATAAGGACAAATGATCGGCTACTTGATTCTCACTCCCTCTTCGGTCCACGATCTCTAAATCAAACTCTTGTAATAGCAAAACCCATCTCATAAGTCTTGCCTTGGAATCCTTCTTGGTCATTAGGTACCGGAGTGCTGCATGGTCAGTGTGAACTATGACTTTGGCACCCATCAAATATGCACGAAATTTTTCCATGGCAAAGACTTTTGCTAGAAGCTCCTTCTCCGTGACTGTGTAGTTCAATTGTGCAGAATTCATTGTCTTGCTGGCATAGTAGATTGGATGAAACACTTTGTTCACCCTTTGCCCAAGCACAGCACCTACAACAACATCGCTTGCATCACACATAAGCTCAAATGGTGCACTCCAATCCGGCACCGTGATAATGGGAGTGGTAGTGAGCTTGTGTTTTAAGAGCTCAAAAGCTTGCATATAATGCTCATCAAAACTGAATTTAGCATCCTTCTCTAACAGCTTGCATAATGGATTCACCACCTTAGAGAAATCTTTGATAAACCGCCGATAAAAACCGGCATGGCCAAGAAATCTACGGACTCCTCTCACTGAAATAGGTGGTGGCAATTTTGAAATAACCTCAATCTTTGCCTTATCAACCTCAATGCCATTATTTGAAATCTTATGGCCCAAAACGATTTCTTCCTCCACCATAAAGGGGCATTTTTCCCAATTCAAGACCAAATTCATTTCTTCACACCGAGAAAGGACTCTATCAAGGTAACTCAAGCATTCGTCGAAAGAATCCCTGACGACAAAAGTCGTCCATAAATACTTCCAGAAAGTCCTCCACCATGTCGGTGAAGATTGCCATCATACATCTTTGGAAAGTGGCTGGGGCATTACAGAGTCCGAATGGCATGCGAGCAAAGACAAAAGTGCCTTATGGGAAAGTGAAGGTAGTCTTCTCTTGATCCTCCGGGGCTATCAAAATTTGATTATATCCAGAATTCCCGTCAAGGAAACAATAAAAGGCCCGACCTGCGAGCCTATTCAACATCTGATCCAAGAATGGTAAAGCAAAATGGTCTTTGCGGGTTACCATGTTGAGCTTGCGGTAGTCCATGCACACCCGCCATCCGATAATCGTTCTTGTAGGAATGAGCTCATTTTTATCATTTTTTATCACTTTCATTCCACCCTTTTTCGGAACGCATTGGACCGGAGAAGTCCAAGCACTATCCGAAATTGGATAGACAACACCCTCATCAAGCAATTTTATAATCTCCTTTTTCACCACATCTTTCATAGCTTCATTGAGTCTTCTTTGATGTTGAACGAAGGGTTTGGCTCCATCCTCCAATATGATCTTATGCATGCAAAAGGTGGGGCTAATACCCCGAATATCAGCCAAGGTCCAACCGATTGCTTTCTTTCTCCTCCTTAGCACTTTTAAAGTTGAGTCAACCTGCAATTGGGTTAGGCAAGAGGAAAGAATAACTGGTAAAGTACAATAGGGACCAAGGTATTCATACCTGAGGTGGGAAGAAAGTAGCTTCAACTCCAGATTCAGAGGTTCTTTAATAGATGACTTTGTTTGTGGGGTCTTCCTGTTCTCCAAGTCCAATGACAGTTTTCTGGGAGCATAAGAATAAGACCCCATACCTTGAAGGTCATGGGTGCTCTCAAGCACACCATCCACCACTGAGTCCTCGTGATTCAACAAGGACAACTCCACAGGATCATCAACATGGATCATAGCACTGGCATCGTTAATAATAACCTCGGACACGAGGTCCATAAAAGAGAAAACTTCAGTGCTGTAGGGCTGCTTCATAGATTTGCACACATGGAAGACCACTTTTTCATCACCAACTCTGAATGTAAGTTCCCCAGCTTCAACATCGACCAAAGCCTTCCCGGTGGCAAGGAAAGGCCTCCCCAAGATAATAGGGACCTCAAAATCAACCTCACAGTCGAGGATAACAAAATCTGCTGGCAATATGAATTTGTCCACTCTCACTAAGACATCATCAATAATACCTAGGGGCCTCTTCATTGATCTATCCGCCATTTGCAAACGCATAAAGGTCGCCCTAGGTTGTCTGATTCCCAAAGTCTTGAACACAGAATATGGCATCAAATTTATGTTTGCCCCAAGATCACATAGGTCTTTTGCAAAGTCTGCACTCCCAATTGTGCAAGGAATAGTGAAGGCACCCGGATCTTCAAGTTTTGGTGCCATGGAGCGAACAATAGCACTCACTTGGTGAGTCATCTTAATGGTCTCACACTACATGGATCGCTTTTTAGTCACCAAGTCCTTCATGAACTTAGCGTAACCTGGCATCTGCTCCAAGGCCTCAACCAAGGGAACATTTATGGTAATACTTTTCATCATATCAAAGAACTTTTTAAACTGGGTCTCTTGCTTCTGTTTTTCCAATCTCTGAGGATAGGGAGGAGTTGGCCTAGGCAATGGTGCCTTTGGGGCCACCGATTCCGACATGTCAACTATGTGCTCCCTAGACAGGTTCACATTTCTACCCAAATCTTTCCCATTGTCATGAATGTCAATTCTTACCTCACCTTTAATTTGCTCATCCATTGCTTGTTCCATATCAACTGGTAGCTCATCTTGGGGTACAACTTCATCATCGACAACAACCTTATTTGGCCCCGAAGTACTTGCTTCACCACCTTTTCCACTCCGAGTAGTTACCGCCATAGAATGACCGGTGTTGTTATTGTTCCCACCCTTGGGGTTCACTACCGTATCACGCGGTAGTGCACCCTTCGGGTATGTGTTTAAGGCATGTGAAATCTGGCCCATTTGTACTTCAAGATTTTGGATAGAAGTAGTGTGAGAGGATATCTGGGCATCGGATTCTGCATTTCTCTCCTTCATATGTTTGAACATGTTTTCTATCCGACCCATTTCTGAGCTTGAAGGACTTTGCCCATGAGATTGATATGGATGGGGGTTTAGTTGTTGGTACATCGGGGACCTTTGAAAACCCGACCCCCGACTACCTTCACCTCCTCAATTGTTGTTGTTATTTCTTCCATTCCAATTCCCTTCATTGTTGTTCCCCCATTGTCGATCATTATTGTTGTTCCATTGACGATCATTGGTATTGCTCCAATTTCTAGCATTGTTATTGTTCCAGTTTCATGGCCTTTGGTTCCCCCAGTTTTGCGTATTACCTTGCCCTTGGTAGTTGTTTGCATACATAACATCCTCATCTTGGTAATTATAACTTTCATCTTGTTCATGACCACTCGGCCCCTGATCACCTTGATCACCATGGTTTTGCCTAACATTCCCCCGAGGTCTCCTTTGGTTTCCTTGCATATGAACTCCTTCCATAGAATTTACTTGCTTCGGCCCTTGCAATTGTTGGAGTTAAGCTTTATCAAGTTGGTTCATGGTTGTTGTGAGCTCGGCAATTGCTTGTCCTTGTTCTTGGATTTCCTTGTGGAGACTATTCACACCGGTTTCCCCTTGAGTCACATTTTCTCTACTTTTCCAAGCCGAAGATGTGTCGGCCATTTCATAAAGAATCTCACATGCCTCCAGGTATGTCAACTTCATAAAATTAACACCGGCCAATTGGTTGACCACACATTGATTTACCGTGTTGATTCCCCGGTAGAATGTTTGTTGTATCATAGCCTCGGTCATGTCATTGTTAGGACACTCCTTGACCATGTCTCTATAGCGTTCCCATATTTCATGTAGTGGCTCGTTTGACTCTTGTTTGAATGCCAAAATCTCATCTCGAAGGTCCTCCATGTGGCTTGGTGAAAAGAACTTTGCAATAAACTTATTCGTGAGCTCGTCCTAAGTGGATATAGAATGGTTCGGGAGACGCTCAAGCCAATCCAATGCCTTTTCCCTAAGTGAGAACGGGAACAACCGTAACCGTAATGCGTCCTCAGACACATTAGTTTGATTACTCCCCCAACATGTATCAACAAAGACTTTGAGATGCTTATAGGCATTCTGGTGGGTGGCTCCGGTGAAGTATCCTCTTTGCTCTAGGAGAGTGAGCATAACATTTGAAATTTGGAAGTTCCCCGCTCCAATCCTTTGCGGGACTATGGCACTAGCGGATCCCTCGGTTGGAAGGACCCGAGGAGCAGCTCTAGGAGTTGGAGGTGGGGGAGGGTCTGGGACATCATCCTGTATATTGGCTTGTCGGCCTCTTCTTTGTGGAGGAATTTGATTAATTTCATCTTCTTGATTGTCATAAACCTCCTCCCCGTGAATTACATTTCCTAGTGGATCGGCCATTGTACCGAAGTAAACAGAACAAGGAAGTTAAAAATAGAAGGAAATAAAAACACACTACGCTTCTAGTCACAAATGTAGTTACACTGTTAAGTCTCCCCGGCAACGGCGCCAAAAAGTGACCACTGACTCACCCACACTACTATATAAGCATGAAGGCAAGGATCGTGTAGCTTTTACCCGAATGGACGGGATCGAATCCAGAGGGAGCCTATGATGGGAGTGAGTGTATAAGGGATCTAGAAGGGTCGACTGTTTCTAATTACACTTCTAATCATTTGTTGGTGTTGAACTATGCTAAGTGTATTCTATTGTTTGTAAGCTAATTAATGACTAACTTTGTTTTCGTTGTTGTTTTATGATATTAATAAAGGCACTAGGGTCGTGACCGTTGCCTAGGTGGATACACAACGGGGTTCAATTCTAAGGTCGGGGAATTGGCTAGGGATACAACTATAACCAATACAAGAAGGTGCTCACTCTATACCTCTCGGTAGTTTGAGTGATTTTACCCTAATTGCCCCTCTCGAGGCCAACTGGCTGCCAATTAAACAAACAATACATGCTTAGATAGGGTGTTACTCTCTCGAGGTTTAACCCGTTAATGAGGGCTCAAGTAGGGTTTGACCATTTCTGGGTTCAACCCCATTGATTGGGACTACCAATCTCTTGATAATGCCCTAATTTCCTATTAGGCTAATTTCTAGACTCAAGTCTTCTTTCTCAAGAAAGACCCAAGTCATGAAAAGGTCAATTAGTGTTTGCAACCACTAATTATAGCAATAAAAACCTTGAACTAGCCTAAATAGTCAACACCCATTAATTTTCCAACCTTAATTTCAAAACCCCATTACATAACCACACTAGGGTTGAGCCACAACCCTAGCTAATGGGTCTAGCTACTCATAATCAAAGATGAAAACAATGATAGAGAAGAAGAATAACCCATTTAATTGATTCCTAACAATGAAATTGAAGTTTTCAATGTTAAGAAAATGCAAGAACAAAGCTAAAGAGATAAAAACCCTAAATATTCACGTGCTCTCTACTTCAGAAATTACCAGATATGTAAAGAAATTACAAAATAGTCTATTTATAGTCTGCTAAATTTTCAGAAAAAATACCCCTGCGGGACCACCGCGGACCACAAAAACATGACCGCGGTCCGCGAAGACGATGATGTTGTTGAGCTTCTGATCTTCTGGTAAGGGTCGACCGCAGGCCGCGAAAAGAGGACCGCGGCCGCGGTGGATACTTGTATCATTTCTTGAGCACACTGGAATGCCACCGCGGTCCGCGAAATGAGGACCGCGGCCGTGGTGGATGATTGCCTTAATGTCGACCTCACTAAAATGCCACCGCGGTCCGCGAAACAACGACCGCGGCCGTGGTGGATGCTTGCCTTACTGTCGACCTCACTGGAATTCCACCGCGCACCGCGAAATGAGGACTGCGGCCGCGGTGGCCTTTTTGGCTTGATCATCTTTGTTGTGTTTGATCCTTGTGCCGGATTCACTCCTGTTTTTAGCATATTTTAGACTGAGTGCCTTCATTTCTGGTTCAATCCTACAACAAGCACAATGTATAAGCTTTCGGGGCCATTTTGTGTATCATTATATCCAAAATTCATGTATAAGGGAACGAAAAACGAGGAAAAAATCCAAGTTATCACTTACCTCTTACACTGGCTCCTTATTTATGAATAACCTTTGGGGCAAGAACCCTTACTTCCTTTTTCTAACATCGTGCTCACATAACATTCTTGAATCATAGCATATTTGTACGATTTGGATAAGTGCAATCTTAATCCTTTCTCAGTCTTATCGCATTCTTCCTTTATTATTACCACTTAATTCGGACTTAATGCCATCATATTCCCCCCTTTAGGGGAATGCTAAGACTTAAAGCTACGATGACCTGCCTATATATGTTTTTTCTCTCCATATTTGGCGTCTTTTCGCATCATCAATGACCCTTACTCGCTTTGCGGTAATCCTTCTGTTGTCTGTTCTATTATCACCGGAAGGTAACCTCTAAGATTCTCATAATTCTGAATATTATCAAATCAATCAATCCCTAATTCATGTTTAGTTTATCTTGTTCACCAACCCATACTCGTTCTTATTACTCTAGGGTTTAACTTTTCCTTCAGGGAATCGCGTTGGAGTCACGAACTTATTTCTTGAAATGAGGATATGACTTTATGGCCTATACTCTTTTGTTGTCTCAAGTCCTATCACCTCTTGTCTTTTCCTTTACTTGACTATAGATTCTATAATACTGTCATCTTTTTGATCTACCGTTGTCATCCATGTATCACATCTTACTCATAATGCATCATTAACTCTCTCCTTATTTCCTGCTAACATTTATATCTATTACTTTATTCCAAAAACTTGAACAAGACATTCTTTTGCTTTTAGCTCCCCTTGCTCCACCTACTGGCTCTTCAGGTTGCCTAATATTCTTTCTCTACTAGGGATGGGATCCATACCAAGGTAATATTTATCTCTTCGAGGCTTCCAGTTCCTATCTTTGCAGTACTCATATCTAGTTGTACTATCTTACGGTGCACCGCCTGGTTGTCTCACAAGGAGATCTATTAGCACCTTTGTAATATCCTTCGGAAATGTCAACTAACGCAAACCATCCATTCATCATTTTGGCTTACTCTAACCCCAGCCGAATCCTACTATCATGTCCTTCTCTTAAACCACATCTGTTAGCTCTCATAGGGCATGACTGAGATAGGTGTGGTCGATTGTACGTACATCTATTACTGTTGAAGGTAATTCAAAATGCTTATATCCCCCCTCCTGAATGGTAAATAATGATAATCTTTATTAACTGGGTATCTCGTACCCTTCTTTACCTTGTTTCTTTAACTTGCTGCAACTTGTGTCTAACTTCTGGTTCCGTTATTCCTTTTTACCATAAGAGTGGATAAGTATTCTTTCCTAAAAGCTCCTTATCAAGAATCATACACCTTTTAGTACACGTATGATCTGTTGATGACCTCACATATACTCATAATAAGAAAGATGCAGAATCGAGTTCTTCTAACTCAACACTTCCATAACTATATCTCTTATCAACTGTCTTTCTGGATGTAGGCATAGCCGTATTATGAATAAGATAGAGTTAGGAAATTGAGTTCTTACAATTGAGATCTATCACACAATCTAGATTAAGAAGAAAGATTGATAGTCCTAAATTCCATGTAGCCTCCTACTTATAAGTGTGGTGCACGAAACACCCATAAACAAGACTCTACTAGACACGGCTTGTAGACTCCCTAGGACAGAACTGCTCTGATACCACTTTTGTCATGCCCCGAACCTGGGGGAGGGGGGCGAGACTGGCACCCAGTGCCTCACCTATCCTTGCGTACTAACTTGCAACTAAGGGACTCTGAACATATGATGTCATACTTTTAACATGGGCCACATTGCAAGACAACTGCGAATGCTGACTAAATATCGATATAAAACTAGGCCGACAAGGCCGTCATAATTATTACAGCTGACAAACCAAACAAATATACATACAAGGCTTGCAAGCCCAAAATACTGCACTAACTGACATGATATGTCTACAAGCCTCTACTGATGGATATACTGTGATCGGAACGGCTCCCCGACCTACTCATAACATGTATACATATATATACAAGATGTACGTAAGGATCTAGACCCGAAAACTCCGAAAGGCATAGAGCTTATCGATCAAGCTGAACTCGGGCAACACCTAATAAGGAGGCCTACCTGTCTGTCTGTCTATCTGTCTGAACCTGCACGCATGAAATGCAGCACCCCCAGAAAAGGGACGTCAGTACAAAATAATGTACCGAGTATGTAAGGAAATATACTGAAAGCTAAAACTGATTTGATAATATAATAACTGCAAGTAGCTGGAAGCCAAAGATAATCTGAAGATATGCTTAGCTGCTGATACTGACTCAACTCTGTCAATATAGTAAGTAAAATAGTTGTCCGGCCCTATAAGGCTCGGTATATATATATAGATTCTCTATCGTAGTAGGCTCGCTCATAGGCGCTCGGCCATACTAAGCTCTGTATCTCGGCCAACTGGGCTCCCTCATAGGCGCTCAACCATAGTAGTCTCGGTATATAACTTACCATCTGATCAGAGGTTGCCCAATAGGGGCCTGCCCATCAATTATAGCTCGATAGTAATGAAAATACTGTGATACTGTATATATAGACTCTCTGCTCTCGTTACTGGAAAAAGAAAATACTCAAATGAATATGAAGTCCTGATAAAGAGAATATTGTAACTTGCGAGACTAGCAAACTATATGTAAATTTCAGGATATGAATTTTTTTTATGCCTCGTTATCAAACTTATGTAATGACGAGATCATGCCAAAATGAAGGAAGGACTTAGACTTAACATATCTGGAATAGGAAAAAATTCGTATAATATTCTTGTAGGAAGATTGCACCGTGAATATTACAAAGAAATTCCGAATTGGTTTTTGATCATTCCAAGTTGAAATATATAGTAGTAAAAAGATAAATGACGTTACTCTTTCGTGATAGCCTTACTGATTTCTTTGCTACTCACTCATTTGTGAAATATAGTTCATCTTCAAGACTTGTGTATTGTGATATGGAGATATGGCAACTAATATGCTTTTAAGCATTATATGTCATTGACCAGGAAATATATCATCTATGTAAAGATGATTTGTATTGAAAATCTTCCAAATGAAGTATTGTGTGACTCATGTTCCCATATCTTTAAATCATGCCACCTATTAGTAATGACTTATGAGTCATTTAAATTAAAATGAGGGGTCTTCCATGTTTGGCATGCTAATCTTATCCAAGAGTTCAATTAATCCACCACCAATTATTAATTAACTAGTTAATGTCCCACTACCCAATAATTAACCAATTATCCACATAATTAAGAACTATTTCCACTTACTTAAAACACTACTTACTTTTCACAAACCTTATACACCTTACTATCATGGCCATGTGGTACCTCGTATGGTACTAGTCCATAAATACCGAGTTTAGCTCACCGTATTTTATCCCAAAATGCCAAATTTTAAAAGAAATTAATTTCCTTCGATTTTCTTACCCTCGCACCTTCACGAATTTACTCATCACTTGTTTGAAATAGCATAATCCTTATAATAGCCAAATAATATTTTCCTTGGATTGATGTCAATTACCTTACGACAAATTTAACGTACAATACTACAGGGTGCAACATCGTCGTAATTTAACACAGCGAAGCGGAACATCATCGTAATTATACAGCAGGACGTAACATCATCGTAATATTGGGGGGGNGAATTTGTCCTAGGGTCACTTGGTATTTGCGGCAAAAATCAACAACAACTGGATCGAGGGACCCAGCGTAAAAAGGTAAGTGTAAACACTCAAAAACCCTTTCACGTGGGTAGTGATGTCTTCTTCGGGCCGTATCACCACTTCTTTGCCCTTCCATTTGCAGTTTTTCTTCACTTGCTTGAGGAAGTTCTCAGATATCGAGCATATGTATCTCGAAACCGGCTTGCATCGACGGGGGACCGACGAGGATTTCTCAATCTTAAAGTTATAACTGACGACGAACCCCCGGGAACTCACTCCTCAGGGCGTGGTTCCACCGGTGTTTTCTCGCTGACCTGCCGAGATTATGAAGCAACTTCTTTTTTGGCACAGTCTTTGACGTTTTATCCATTTAGTTTTAAGGTTAAAGAAAGATGAAGATAATGAGACTTGGTTTTTTGAGAAGAGGTTAACAATGAAACTTGAATATTTGCAGATGATGAACTTGAAGAATGCAAAGAGCTTTGATGATGAGAGCAGTAGAGATTAAAAGTAAAATTTGAAAGAGTGGAAAAGAGGCATTTTTATGGGTTTCACGGCGACGGTTCAAAGTTTTTAGTGGCCGACCGTAAACTGACACACATAAAAAATTTGGGGAACTGTACCGACGGGACGTTTCGATCACCTCTGTCTCTTATGTCACAGTGATGACATCATGACAAATCGAGGTAAAGATCGAAGGCTCAATTCGTTTCTTGTCATTACACTCCAAAAAATGAGGGGGATTAGTTGTATACGGTTAAAACCGGGCCCACCCGATTTTACTTGATTAACCGAGTCCAGGGGGATGGATCGAGGATTGGCCCAGTAGTAAATCAGACCGAGACATGAGGATAAGGTACGAGTTCGGGATTCGAGGTACCTGTCGAGATTGAGACCAGTAGTGATCAAGACCAAACGGGATAGACATCGAGCAAGACCTAAGAAAACATAATAACAGAGAGGCGAGATATATGTGACGGTCGAGGATCATGGCGGAAATCTCGGAACGGATCGAATCAAGAACAGTTATTTAGCAAATCATGAGACTTTCTTCTGTAATTAGAATTGTACCATAAGTAGAATTCCTCTACTATATAAAGGGGGGTTCTAATCATTTGTAAAACATCTTACTCTCACATGTCAGAGCAATACAATAATTTTTCTCCCTTATACTCTCTTGTTCATCAGTTTTCTTCATACTTCATAACTTTATTATCAGTCAGTTCGAGGGCGTTCTAGCTCAAGGGATGAATTGCATTTCAACACTGATTTGCTTTACTTTACTGTTAATTTATGTTATTAATCATTGAATTTACCAATTGGTACTAGGTGAAATCACGTGTCTTAAAACCACGTATATGTTTAATTGTTATCCGATTTTAAAGGTAAACAGTTTGGCGCCACTGTGGGGCTTAATAGTGATTTCCTGGTATTAATTCTCATAACACACACTACTTTACGCTTGTTCTCGTAAGTATTTTTGATTTCAGGATCAACATGTCAAACTCACAAGCAGAATCCACACATCTCTGAAATTCATCAAACCCCAAACCATAAACTAAGCAAAGTACCTCTCAATCATAATACAAATATCCCATAGAGGTAATCGGAATCATTAGTAAATATAGAACCCAAAAGAATAGTAGCTAAAAAAACCTATCTAAAATCCAAAATTATTCTAGGACCACCACTTAGAATTACACGTGCAAACAAAAGTTTAGCACTAAACCTACAAAATAACAACCTAAATATATACATATACATATATATTGTCGATCTGAACCAACACCCAAAATCCTGGACTAAAAAAGAGGATCTAAAATTCATGAACTTAGTTGTAAACCCTAAATGAAACCTTAAATAATTTTAAAAACAAATTTACCTTCTAAATAAACTTAAACAAAGAGTTAATCAAGGAAAATCTTTACCTTCGTTGTATAGAAGGCTATGCAGCAGAGGACATAGTGGTGGTGCTTTCTTTTGAATTTTGAGTGATAGTGAAAATTGAAGGTTTAATTCGTTGTTCAGTATATTTTAAGTGAGGTGAAACTTGGGTCAGGTGGTGGGTTTCTTTTAAGCAGATCAGTTAAAAAAATGGTTCGTTTTAATCTGGTGTTGCCACGTGGCAGTCCATTCAAAATAAGAGTATTTTTGTTTCAAAGTATGACTGCACAAGCATAGATAACCCAATAGCATAACGAGGGGTATTCTTAAACCATTTTTGAAAGTACAGGGTTATATTTGACCTTTTGCCGTTTTAGATATTAGTTACTCCATCTGTCTCATCTTATATGGCATATTTTTAATTTTAGCCTTTTCAAAAAGATTATTTTTTATATTTAGAAATATTTTAATTTTAAACTTCTATCTTAACTCTTAATGAAATAATTTATAACCTCAAAAATGTCTATGATATATTTTAGACTATAAATTCTAAAGTATTTTTTTCTTAAACTCCATACCTAATCAAATACTTCCTCGTAAATTAGGATGGAGGGGGTAGTTCTCACTTCTCTTCCATGTTCCTTTATGCACTACTGTATTTTATTTCTTTTCCTTTTTTATTATATATATATGTATACGGTTAAAATTAGGTCTACTTGATTTTACTTGATTTTAAAACTCCTCAATCAGCTACATTCGTGTGTACTTTAAAAATGTATACATGTAAAATCGGGGGTAACTTACACCTCGATCTTCCGACGGGTCAAACAAAACAAGGGCATGATTATATGGGTCGGAATCAAAACCGGGATGCCTCGTACTAAGGTCCGAATGGAGAGGTCGTCATCGGACTTGATAAGACATTACTTTTCCGATCCCGGAACGAGCTCCGAGACATCGGAAAATACGAAAATGGTTACACACGACCAACAGAGGGCTACGTTATTCGTATCTCATCGGATATCACGGCGCAGATCTAGGCCCATATCGTCAGCGAATCGGTGATTAACGAAAAAGAGGATTTTTTTACCTTTCTTAGAATTATACTATGAGTGAAACTCTCCTACTATATAAAGGGGGTAGGTTTTGTTTAATGTACACATTGTAACGCGCATACCAAAGTAATATAATTTTATTTTTACTACTCTCTAGCTATAGAAAAGCTGTTGCTTTACTGTTTGTTATCCGTTATCTATTGGCTCCAAACCGAGGGTCCGATCGAGGGCAAAACTATTGTCCAACCCAAGTTCAAGCTGGGCCATAGCATTACAACTGGTTTTATTATTCATTTTGTCTTTCATTTGTTTATCTAACATTTTTTATTACTTGTGTCGAATCAATCCACATATCCTTAAAACTATGTACAAATTTAATTGGTATTCATTTCAACGGTAAACAATAACGCAACCTTCTCTTTACTATACTTGTTTCCTGATTGCTTGGCGGCGATCGGCCTGTTGTGTCAAGCCTGTTTTATTTCTTTTTGCTTTTCCATTTGGATTCAACAATATTTACTTTTAATATCTAATACTACTATTTTTATGGTTGGAAATATTGGGACACAAAGAATAATATTTTGATAACATGTTATGCATCATATTTTTTGGAGACCCACAATTATCTATAAAGTAAAAAAGAAGTGTTATTTGAATATTTTGGTCAGGTACCACATGAGCTAAATCTTTTTTTGAGCAACCAGATGAGCTAAATCAATAAGTTGTTGCTTGCTTCATATCTGGCGATAATTGAGTATATGGTTAAGAATTCAGTTATTAGCTTTAAGCCTTTGACAATAACAAGGTACGTGTGTTTAAGCATATTGATTTGGAGTCGCTTTTTATAATTAAATAATTTGTTAGTATTACCTAGTGGTGACAAAATAATCCATCCGGTCCACTAACAAATTGGGTTGGATAATGAACTTTTTAAAAATGTGTCAAATATGGATAAGATCCATATTATCCATTTAGAAATAAATAATCAATGGATAACCAATGACTTTAACTTTTATATTTGTAAAAATTCAAATTGGGGTTCCTCACGTTTGGCAGACTAAGAAATTTTCCACAGTGATCATACTCAAGAAATCATGAATAATATGGATATCCATATTATCCATCGGCTAACTTACTTTCTATCTGTATTAATATGGGTCGGATCTGATAATCTATTCGTTTTTACATTACCTGTTTTCAGCCCGCCTATATCCAACCCGCCCCACCCATTTGTCACCCCAATTTTTTACGAATAACTAGGCATGTGTGTTTAAGCACACAATAGGAGCCACTTTCTTCAATGCAAATTTGGGCGTTAGGCGGGGAAGTTCGATTAGGCGGTCGAGGTACGCAAGGCGGAGAGGACGGTGGAGTCAGCCTCCAAATGATATTTGAAATATTACAGGCTCAAAAAGTTCCTATAGCGCAACTACAAAATCAGAACAACGCACCGATTGGGGTCGAACCTTAACCCTCACTAGAAGTTGTTCACAGGGCCGAATCAGTACCGAAGAGGCCAAACGAGAATGAATTGGGGACTGACCCCGCCATTATGAAGATGCTCGAAGGGCTTGCAAAGCGAATTGAATCAGGGGAGAAAGAGATTGAAGAAAATGACAAAAAGGTAAAAATATATAACTCCCGAGTTGATGAAATACAGGGGGAACCATCGATTCTGAAGGGTTTTGATTCAAAGAAGTTCGTGCAGTAGCCTTTTCCCCAAGTGCGGGATCCTAAGACCATCCCGAAGAAATTTCGCATGCCAGAAATTCCCAAGTATAATGGGACCACAGACCCTAATGAGCATGTAACTTCCTATACATGCACAATAAAGTGGAACGATTTAGAAGATGACGAGATTGAGTCCGTTCTGCTAAAGAAGTTTGGAGAAACTTTATCAAAGGGGGCGATGATATGGTATCACAATTTGCCTCCCAATTCCTTTGATTCGTTCTCCATGCTTGCAGATTCCTTCGTTAGAGCAATAAAGGTCGAGACTAGGAAGTCGGACCTCTTCAAAGTGAACAGAAGGACAACGAAATGTTAAGGGAATTTGTATCTCGGTTCTAGATGGAATGCATGGACCTACCCCCGATCGCAGATGATTGGGCTGTCCAAGTACTCAAGGTTTGAACATACGAAGTTCGGTGGCCTCACGACAGCTAAAGTAGAATTTTAATCTAGTATCTTGCTGTGACCTGGGCCGATGTATATAATGGGTACCAGTCAAAAATCAGGGTCGAGGATGATAAGTTGGGAACTCCTTCCGTATCCGTTTATCCAAACAGGCCCGTCGGTAGAATTCAAAGGGACATCGACAGAGAACCCCGATCGAACAGAGATCGGTATCAACCGCACGTTGGAGATCATAGGAATATCGGTCCTATACGCAATCCCGTTCGAAGTGATCTAAGTAACAATCGAGGATAGAGCTCCCAAGGGCTCATAAGTAAGAGTGGTTTCAATAAATATATCGAGCCCACAGAAGCACCAGGACTATCAGAATACAACTTCAGCGTCGACGCATCAGCTATTGTATCAGCCATTGGGCGAATCAAAGATACCAGATACCCTCGACCTCTGCAGACCAATCCAGCCTAGAGGGACCCAAATCAGATATGCAAATACCATGGTACCCATGGTCACAGAACGGAGGACTGCAGGCAGCTAAGCGAGGAGGTAGACCTTTTGTTCAACGAGGGTCACCTTCGAGAATTTTTGAGCGGCCGAGCTAAGAACCACTTCAGAGACAGGGATGCAAACAGGAAGAACGAATAGGAAGAACCACAACACGTGATTCACATGATCGTAGGTGGGGTCGATATTACACAGGGACCCGTGTTCAAGCACACCAAGGTGTCGATCACCAGGGAAAAGCGAACTCGAGACTATATACCAGAAGGGACCTTGTCTTTCTATGACGAGAAAGTAGATGGGATCTCAGAACCCCACAATGATGCACCGGTAATATCTATGCTTATGAATAAAATTCAAGTTAAACGTGTTTTGATTGATCCAGGAAGCTCGGCTAATATTATTCGGCTGAGGGTCGTGGAGAAACTCGGCCTATAGGATCAGATTGTGCCCGTAGCTCGGGTTCTTAATGGCTTCAACATGGCGAATGAAACTACCAAAGGTGAAGTTATCTTGCCACTAAACGTAGCCGGGACCATACAAGAAACAAAGTTCTACGTGATCTAGGGCGATATGAGATACAACGCCTTGCTCGAAAGACCTTGGATTCATAACATGAGGGCAGTCCCTTCAACCCTTCACCAAGTTCTGAAGTTCCCAACACTAGAGGGAGTAAAAATGGTGTATGGGGAACAACATGCAGCCAAAGAAATGTTTGCGGTCGATGAAGTGATATCGGTATCGGCGCTCTCATCAACAAAGGAGTCAGAGTCAAAAGGAAAGCAGCAGGCTAAATAGCAACCACAGGCACCAGTCTCGACTCAGCCGGAGAAACAGGGAGAAGACGAGGATGATGACTACTGGATCCCTCGATCCTTCATAATTCCCAGCGATTCCGACGCCATCAAATTGACAGTCGAAGAGCCGGAACAAGTCATACTAATCGAGGACATGCCCGAACGAAAGGTATACCTGGGCACAGGGTTGACTCACGAGCTCAGGAAAAAAGTTATTCAGTTCCTTTTATATAACATGGATTGTTTTACTTGGTCCATCTTGATATGACAGGGATCTCACCGGAAATCACCACACATAAGCTAAGCTTGGACCCGAAGTTCCGTCCAGTAAAGCAAAAAAAAAAGCCTCTGTCCGAGATTAAGCATGCATTCATCAAGGATGAAGTAACCAAACTTCTCAAAATGGGGTCCATTCGGGAAGTAAATGATCTCGAATGGTTAGCAAGCGTAGTGGTAGTCGCTAAGAAGGGAAATAAACTTAGAATGTGCGGAGATTATAAGGATTTAAACAAAGCCTGCCTTAAGGATTCTTTTCCTTTGCCGAATATCGATCGCATGATCAACCGAAGAAGTGCGCGTTCGGGGTCGGCTCGGGAAAGTTCCTCGGCTTCATGGTATCAAATCGAGGAATCGAGATCAACCCCGATAAAATCAAGGCCATCGAAGATATCACGGTTGTGAGTAATGTCAAGGCTGTACAAAGGATCACCAATGAGTTTAACTTTTATATTTGTAAAAATTCACATTGAGGTTCTTCAAATTTGGCAGACTAAGAATTTTTCCAACAGTGATCATACTCAAGAAACCATGAATAATATGGATATCCGTTAACTCATTTTCTATCCGTATTAAATTTATGTCGGATAATTTATCCGTTTTTATATTACCTGTTTTCAACCCGCCCATATCCAACCCTGCCCGTTTGCCACCCCAAATTTTAACGAATTACTAGGTAGGTCTGTTTAAGAACACAGTTAGGAGCCGCTTTCTTCAACTAGATGCTTACAATAGTATTAGTTAGGTATACACTGTATGTGGCTCCTGCTATGCTATCCCATATATATCAATGGTATCCTCACACCTAATTATTTCCACTCTACAAAAAAATATTAGGCAACCCGATCCTTCCTCCCCGTACGTACATCTTTATTATTCTCTAGGCACATTGATAATACAGTTGACACTGAATAGTAGAACCCAAATAAGACTTTCCCTCTGATTTTAAATATTAAAATTATATCAATATTTTAATCCAAATTAACCGTTTCTGTAACGTAATTTGGGTTTCCCTCTGATTTTTGTTTGTTTTATTTTGCGTAAATAGTCGTTTTTTGTTATTGACGTTTTACGCGAAAGATCATCTGGAAGAGTTGCACCTCTTCGGTTGAACCCAACCTGTTGGCTATAAATACCAGGTTATTCCTTAAGATTTTTCTTATGAAAATTCGGAAATCTCTTCATCCTTTCTGTAATTTTTTCTTCTTACAAAACAAAATCAATTTGTGATTTACAACCGCCATTTATGTTCGTTGTACAGTGGTGTTTGAAGTACCGCTACATCAGTGTGGTTATCCATTTTATTCTTGGAGGAAATAATCTTAAATCTCATACACTAAGAGGGGATTAAGTTTATGAAGGAAACACTGTGAATTTAGTGGGCTCATATATAATTCTGCTTCTTCTACATTTCTATTTTTACGTTGTTTAACGTTTCCAAAATATATATTTCAAATACAAATTAATAACAATGCCACCTGAAATTCGTGGATCGTAACTCGTGAGTAATCACTAAGCAAAAAGCTTACTGGAATTGTGGGTCGGATTAGATTGAGCACAAGAATTAAAATGAAAATGAAAATGAAAATTATATTCTTAAAAATATTATAATATTTGTGTGAATATATTAATTTTTAAAAATCTATAATATTAAATATACCATAATATTTAAGCACCAATAAACTTATCATTGAAGGTAAAACAAGATATGTTTTTAACTTTATAATCAATGGACTAATCATATTGACGCAGAAATTACTTTATGTATTTCCTTTGAAAAGTTTTTTTGCTCGATAATTTTACCCTTCGTCTATTACTCCTTGTGCATTACAACTTGTTTGGATGGTTGTTACTTATTGTATTGTATTCTATTGTTATCCCAAAATTTTATTTTGATTATTTCATTAAATTTAGTTATATTATATTGTTAAATTCATTATTCCGGAATAATGAAAAGTGCTATTTGTTTTTTGAAACAATCGATTAGGTGTGGTGAGAATGTTTCCTATATCTTTTTTTTTTTTTTCAATTATGCCCTAACTTATTACTCCATATTTTATTTTACCATTTACCTTTTTTATTTTTTATTTTTTATTTTTTATTTTAACTCAAAATCTCCCACCTATAACCTACTTTGTCTTCGTCTTTTTTTTTTTTGTTTTCCAGAATTCTGACGCTTTCAACTCCAACGTAAAATTACTAATTTTTTTAGAATTTGCATGAATTTAATTGCCTAATCTCTTTATAAGACATATTTGATGCTGAATTACTAGAAAGAGATTTTCTTAAATTATTTTTATACATAATTCTTGATAAATTTTATATTTAAACAATTGAGGGTATTTTAGTAAACTTACTAGTTACAGTACAATATGATACACAATGTTATTTAACAACAGCAAATAATACAATCTATCCAAATATTATATTTATAAAACAATACAATAGAATAGAATGAAACACAATACAATAGATTATAAAATGGTAGGTAACAACCATCCAAACAATATGTTAGGCCCTTGTTTTCGTCTCTACAATATCCTTTCTATGTCCCCGTACTTCTTTCCCTTTTCGGTCTCCCTACCGCCTTCGCATTACCCTTTTAAGCAGTTGTCTTTGAATTGGATCATGGAATTAACGCTGAGATTTTGCCTCATTCTTCAACAGGAAAGCTTTTCTATTTTGGGTTCGCTGATCTGATATTGGTTAGTTCTGTAATCAGGTGTGTTCGAGATTGTACGGTTTGAAAATATAATTTGTGTACTAAATTTCCACTATATAGATATATTTGTTTGTGTACGCGATTCGAAGATATTGTAGGTATGGAAAAATCCTTGATAGGGAGCGTTTCCCCCCGAATGGGGCCCTATGCGACGCGAATCCCGATATAGTCAGGTTTCAATGCGGGTACCAGACATCGGGTAAAAAAATAAAATAAAAAGATATTGTAGGTACTCGGCCACACTAATTTAGATTCAGCTTTCTAGTTCATTTCTTAGAATTAATAGAATAATATGGATATGCTCTGGATTGCATGTCACATAGAGATTCTGGCGAAATTCTATATACTTATGTATGGTGTGTATTCATATGATAAAACGAGAAAAAGGTAAAAATTTAAGTCGTTGAACTTTTTTTTCCTTTACAGTAGAAAGCATATAAGGTAAATTAATGTCAACAAAGATTTAATAGTGAGCTCTTTAGCTGTGTATGCTTCTATCTCCTAGTATAGCTGTAATTATTTTGGGGGGGGGG
>MDKI01271691.1:0-69359 GCA_005239505.1 Nicotiana paniculata
ATAGTTTTACATGTTATTTTCATGATTTTATCGCACGAGCAAGTCCGTATGATGTTTTTAGACGTGCATGCATGTTTAGTTTAGAGCCCCGAGGGCTCGGGTGAGTTTCGAATAGGTTTGAGTTGTGTTGCTCTCGTTCTTTCTTGTGCTTCGACGTCGTTTTTTCAAGCATGAATGATATCATATTGAACAAATAAGCTCCGATTTATGTTTTGAATGAAGTATTAGATCCGTATTATAATTACGTACCCGTAGCAAAAAGAATCGTTGAATTTGGACATCGTATGAGGATTTTATGATCATTTTACTAAGGTTGTCAGATTTTTCAGATTAATTACGAAATTGCCACTGGTAACGTATTTAAAAATCTGCACTATTTACAAATATTAAAACCTAAATACCTCATTCATCATAAGGCCAAATTGAGTGATTCAAAAGCCTAACTGACATAAAAATCGAATTTCGAGATCGTTTGGTACAAGAAACGAGGTAAAATAGCTGGCAGAAACGGGACAATTTACGATATTATCTTTTATAGCACCGTATATATATCTTATGGGATCTCTCTCAACTTTTGGAAGCTTCTCATTGTTAATATCTACGCACTTTCTCGTTAGTTTTGGAATGACTAGTCAATTTGAGCCATCAAATTACACATGGTGGGTTTTATCCAGATTCCAAGAGTTAGCAAAATGAGAAATAGTAAAAGCCAAAGAAACATATAGTAGCAACACATTTTGCCAAGAATACATTTAACAGGTGACTGACTTTTATGAATGTATATATATCCGTTTAGGTTCCTCAGATTCAACAAATTGCCTCTCTCTTTTCAGTACAAACTCCCAAAATACATCCCTATTATAGTCCACAATTGTCTCCAATCTTTTTCGCCACTTAGCAACATGTGAATTTGGAACATGCTATGCCTAGACAACTTGCTCTTCTAGTGGAAGGCCAGCAGATAAACTAACACAAAAGCTAAGGAAAATATTTAATTAAATACTTGTTCCCTAAATAATTATTTTATTATTAGTTTTTTTTTCTTTAGCAAAAAGGGAGTCTTGAAGCAACGGTACAGTACAGTTGTCTTTGTGTGACCTATATGTCACGCGTTCGAGCTGTGGAATCAGACATTAATACTTGCATCAGGGTAGACTATCGACATCACATCTCTTTTGGTGCGTCCCTTCTTCAAACCCTGCGTAAATACGAAATATTTCGTGCACCGGACTGACCTAACTTTTTTTTTAATCAGTGCAGAAAAAGAGCTGAGATCACGGGTATGTTTTTCTAATATTTTGTTTATACGTCAAACTAAAAAAAGAAAGAATCTTAAGGGGAGTGGTTAGAAGTCAGATGTTGATTTGGCCAACCATTCACTAACGAAGATATTGCAGAAGGTGTTCCCTTGTCGTCCCAAAATATGCGGACCTGTTCACCATTTCTCTTCGCATTTGATCCACATACAATAATTAATTCAATCATGCAAAATTACGTAAAAACAACTCACTTTTTAAGAAAAGTTTATACATTATATACTTTTTCAATTGCTTCAGTTTTCTTGTTTTTTTGTTCTTTTTATTGGTACTATTTTGGGTTATTATTTCGGGTTACTATTATATTATATACACTTATTGTTTTTCTTTTCAATAATATTGTGATTCTGCTTTTTCCGAGACAACGGTCTATCGGAAAGCTTCTCTACTGTAGGGGTAAAGATGTGTACGCATTACCCTCTTGACTCCACTTATGTGATTATACTGAATTTGTTACGTTATTTTTGTTATTGTATATTAACAGTGTAACATATCATAACATACTATAACTTTACCATACGAGACTTTATATGTAAATTTACATGTTATAACCAACTTAACTTATTAGTATAAGAAAAACATACAAGATTAAGGCGCAAAACATATATTGAAGGATACATATGTTCGTACCATGCAGCGGAAGAAAATAACAATTCTAGGCTAAATTTTTCATGTTTAAAATTTATTTACGTATTAAAAATCGGATCTAAGACGTACATGGTGAAGAGAGTCTCGTTTCAAAAGATTCTTCGATAGTGCGAAGACTATGCGTATCACACCGAGATTGATCCTTGCTATCAACTCTCTTGTCTTTGTGTTGCACTTTCACTTTCACAAAGTAATTTTCTTCTCAGGAATTAGTACGCCAATATTTTTCTCATTCACTTTTATATATATCATCACCTATAAAATGTTTTCCTAATTGGTTGAGGTAATGATTTACTTAAGATAAAAATTTATTCCAAAATAAATTTCATAGAACATTATATGGAAAATTTGAGATTCCAATCGATGGTTAACGTGACCATTGGATCTTTATGGACTTTTTAGAAGAGAAAATCTCACTTTATATCCATTAATTTCAAACTATTTACCCTTTAATGTTCAGGCCCAAATTATTTACTTTATCTACCCATGCGGTCTAAATTATTTACCCGCTCATGCATTAGTTTATTCCCTCATTTAATGCCTCTGTTAACGCTATTTCACCCAGCCATTTCTTTCATTTCAAAAATCTCATAGCCAAACCATGAGAAATCATATTTTACACAACAGTTACTGATTTGACTTGTGAATTTTTCTTCAGATTTTGTTTTTATCTTCAATATTATTGTACATGAGTTTCACTCCAAAATCCTCTTTCTATATTAGTATTTTTTTTTATTTGTATTTCTGAACCCATATGTTGTTGAAGTATATATTAAGTTTCCTAGTTCTGATTTTTGTGTGTGTAGGAAGATCCACCATTGATGAACTTGAAGCTGCTGTATTTAAAATTTTATTTTGAAGATTTATTGTTTGATTCGATGTGGGTGCCATAAATATTGATTATATTACTTTCAAGTAAGCTTCCCGGATCTGAACTTTTATGTGTATTTGAATATTCACTATTGTTGGGCTTAAAGCTCTTGAATTTAAAACTTTTATTTTGAAGATTTCTTGTTTGATTCAAAGTGGGTGCTGTTTAATATTGCTTATTGTACCTTCTGAAAGTTCATACTGAAATTAGATAGCATTTGAAGCTAATTTAAGGTGATTGAGATCAAAATTTTCAGCTAAAAATCGAAGAAGAACACAGTTACCCAATAGTATACAGCTACAGTTATACAATATGCTATAGGAGTATATAGCTATACTGCAACAGTATACTATTATAGTTTACAATATATGGCAACAGTATATTATAATAATCGAAGAATAATACAGTTACCTAACAGTATACCGCTATAATATACAATATACTATAGGAGTATATAGTCATACTGCAACGGTATACTATTATAGTATACAATACATTGTTATAGTATACTGTATAATATACAATATACTGTAACAGTATGCTGTAATAGTATACAATATACCATAATAACATACTTATTACCCGTAAATTCACTTGTCTTTTTTCTTTTAATTTGCTTTAAGCTTTTACCCAGCGTGAGGGACAAATTGAAAATGCAAAAAAAAAAAAAAAAAAAAATTATAGTATGCTATACAATTTAACGGTATACTCTTACAATTAGTTCCTTTTAGAATTTTTTAAAATTTTTATTGACAACTGATATTATTTCAGTTTAACAATTGAATTTAAAAAAATTAATTGTTTGCGTACAATTGTATACTCTGTTGGTATAGCTATATATTATACCGGTATCATATGTTAGTTAATATTTTTTGGTTGTATTAACGACATTTAATTGGTACACAAATTGATTTTTCTTTAGTATTAGTATAAAAAAAAGAATAATAAAAAATAGTGAAAACAATAAATAAAATTAGATTATGAAGAGAAAAAGAATATAAAAAAGGAATTTAAATAAAATTATAAAAGTAAAAAAGAAAAAAATAAGAAGAAAACGAGAAAAGAAAAAAGAAAAGAAAAGACGCATAAAAATAAAAAAGAATTGGAGAATAAAGAAAAATTTCACCACAAAAACTACTATGGGTAGGAAATATAATTAGTTTGATGAGTAGAAAAATAAATAGATAAACAAGGATAAATAGTTTTATTTTTGTGGGTAACTGTGTCATTCTCCCTTTCTATAAGTCCAATTCCTAGTTGGACTTTCTCAAGTATTACACTTTTCCATTAAAAGGATTCAAATTCCACAGTCAATTGTTCACGTGGCCAACGTCTCTTTTAAATGGAATTTTTACATTCTTATGCCACATAGGAAACCTTATTACCCTTAAGGTTTGACTTGATTACACTTAGTATACCAAATTACCAATTCTATACCATACTTAATTAAGGGTCTAATTAATTGGACGTTTTTTACTCCTTAATTAAAGGTCCATATATCCCACGTTTCTCTCTCCCCCTAATTCCTAAGACCAACGATGTTTTTCCCCCTCCCCTTTCTTCTTCTTCTCCATTCCTTCTTCTTCTAAAAAAATACAGAGATGAGACCCATTTTTTATAATCGAATTTTTATTATCACACGGCACCAAGTTAGGTTTTAGAAATTATTATGAGAGCTTACTGAAATGAATCAATTAGTTCAAGATTACTGGTGTTCTACAAATGAAATTAGTATTTAAGAGATTGAATTCGAGATCTGGATGGCTTTATGAGGTGCTAGAGTCAAAAATGGGTGTGAAATCAACATCGGCGATCTTGTTTCCCACTGTTATTCCAGTCAAGCTGATGTTATACGTTGGGCTGAGATTTGGGAAAGGATAAGAGTTGATACATATTCAGTCGAATTTTCACAACCATTTTTACTAAGCTTCACCCTCAAACCTTAAATTGATTTGTAGTTTTTTTTTGTAGAAATTTTATAGATGAAGAGAAAATTTTGTAGTCAACATTTTTTTCAACATAGATTGTAGTTTAATTGTAGTATAAATTAGTAATTTTGTAGATACCCTTAAAAACAATACAGCTTATACAATACTTAAACTGATTTGTAGTTTATTTGTAGTTTTTTGTAGAAATTTTGTAGATGAAGAGAAAATTTTGTAGTCAATATTTTTTTTCCAACATAGATTGTAGTTTAATTGTAGTATAAATGTAGTAATTTTGTAGATGTCCTTAAAAACAATACAACTTTATACAATACTAAAACTGATTTGTAGTTTATTTGTAGAAATTTTGTAGATGAAGAAAAAATTTTGTAGTCAACCTTTTTTTTCAACATAGATTGTAGTTTAATTGTAGTATAAATGTAGTAATTTTACCCTTAAAAATAATACAACTTTATACAATACTAAAACTGATTTGTAGTTTATTTGTACAAATTTTGTAGATGAAGAGAAAATTTTGTAGTCAATATTTTTTTTCAACATAGATGGTAGTTTAACTGTAGTATAAATGTAGTAATTTTGTAGATATCCTTAAAAACAATACTGCTTTATACATACTTAAACTGATTTGTAGTTTATTTGTAGATAAATGTAGGAATTTTGTACATATTTAATATAAAATCAGACTTTCATAGAATTTGTAACATAACAATTTTAATCAGCTCCCCCTAATTCCTAAGACCAGCGCCGTTTTTCCCTCACCTTTCTTCATTTTCTCCATTCCTTCTTCTTCTCAAAAAATACAGAAATGAGACCCATTTTTTATAATCAGATTTTCCCCGTTCAAATATAGCATGATTGAGATTTTGGACATGATTGCATGTTGTTGCTGAGGTATTGTTCTATATTTTTTTGTTTTTTTTTATTTCTGGATTGAGAAAAAAAAAGATGAAGAACAGAGTATCTACAGTATTGGTTTCTACAATTTGAGTTGATTTTGTTGAATAATTGGTCGCCTTTTTGATTTCTAGTATGAGGAAAAATCTCGAAAAATTGAATTCTACGATTTGTTTTCAGTTTTTGAAGTTGTTCGTCTTTTTTTTTTAATTGTAGTTTAAGAACAAATATCGCAGATGAGATAAAGGTTTTCCGTTTCAAATTTGAATTGAATGTGGATAAATCAATTAGGAGATTTTGTTCCTGATTTTTAACGCGTCATATTAGGAAGATTCTGCCCTATTAATTACTAATTAATGGATGGTATTAAAATTGTAGGAAAACTGTGGACAAGTCGGATAATTTACATACTATGCACATATTTGGTAATAATGTTTCATATATTGTATAGGAAGGAAAACAATCCCCTTTTAAATCCAATACCAAATTGAATTTACTTAATAAGACTATTAATATATATATACATTATGTAAATGAATAACAACTATGAATACTAAATATATATCACCTCTATATTTCAACCAAGAGATATATTTTAATTTTCTATTCCAAATAAAAAACTTTATTTTTTTTTAAAAACTGAAAGGCATTTATATATAAAACTAGGTAACAACGAGTGCTAGTGCACCATTGTCTTCGTTACTGCCGCATTGGGCTACAGTTATGCCTCATAGAGCATTTTCATTTCCTAGAGCCGCCAGCTTGCAACATACACTAATAGAAATATTTCTTGCATAACAAAAACTTTCCTGGTCTTTGTGGTAGGCATCCACCACATAGCTTGGAGGCCTAACAAAAATACATAAATTATTGTCACGACCCAAAAATCACAGGTCATGATGACACCTAACTTGACCAGATAGGTAAGCCAATTAATAAAAGAAACACCCAAATAAACTTATCAAAAATTAAATTAGGATTTATCGAAACTTTTACAAATTAACTCAAGATCTGGTGGTACGAATCATGAGCTTCTAAGACTTAGAATATACAAAGATGGTATGAATAAAAACACATTATGTTTGAAAGTTACATAAACAGATTAGCAATAACCTCAGCTACCATGGACAAGTGGTAGCTTCTATACAGAATACACGAACATCTTCAGGGTCAACCCCCAACTTCTTCAGCAGCTCCGCTCCAATAGTCTGCACAGAGTGTGCAGAAGTGCAGTATCAGTCCAATCGACCCCATGTACTGGTAAGTATCTTGACTAACCCCGTCGAAGTAGTAACGATATTTTTAGTTAAAATATACTCATTAATAAACACTATAATGTAAACTAGCAATAGAACAAAAGGCAGAATAATAGAATAGAGTATATCATGCGACTGCAACAGGAAATAAACGAGTATCAGAAAGAATCACAATTTAATAGTTTCCAACATCTCAATCGACCCTTTCCTTAAAAGGAAAGCCCATGAACCACAACAATCACCTCATATACTTTCATGGTGTGATAAAGTACTCAAGACATTAAGTCTAACGGCACAACAATACTCTTCGTGCATTTATCTCATCCTCACCATATATGCGTAAAATAATTCAACCAAATGATAGAAATACCGACAATAGAAATGACAAGGAAGGGAATATGCAAGCAGTAATAATAAACGAGAATATACAGAAGAACATCAGTAACAGACTAAGCAGAGAGCACTGAGGTAATGACCACAATTAGGAAAAAAAAGTGTTATAATTTCCATTAACTAGCATGACGGAGGCCTAAGTAAAAATAACGCAAACAAGAAGGAAACACATTATCTTCACAAGTTAACAAGTAAAGACATGAAGGACTAGCATAAAGGAAGACTTAACCTAAGGTGCAACAGAATAGATACAACATGAGTATAATTATAAAAGCAGGAAACAGGCATGGCAAATGCAAGTTAAGCAAGAAAAAGGTATGGACAACACAACAACAATTGAGATAGAAGTCAAGTACGGGACAATAGCAACATGTCACACAAAATATGTAATGGCGACAATGACAACTCAAGGTAAAGGCGGAAATGTATACACGAAAAACAGATATCACACCATAATGTATGTCCCTCATCCTCACATGCACGGAAACACCCTTCATGCCATGACCTCACAATATTAAAAGCATAACAATATAAATGAAATGGCACGACATCACCCTTCGTGATTTTACTCTCAATAATATGAAACAACATCATCCTTCGTACTTTACGCTTTTCCTCACATGATAATGAATATAAACAATGGCACGACATCACTCTTCGTGATTTACTGTTACACCCTGCAATATTACGTCGATATTACGTCCTGCATTATTATATTACGACAATGTTATGCTCTGCAATAATATGTTACGATGATGTCACCCTCTGCAGTATTGTACGTTGAATTTGTCGTAAGATAATTGAATCAGTCCAAGGAAAAGATTATTTGGGGATTATAAGGATCATAAGTGATGAGTAAATTCGTGAAGGTAAGAGGGTAAGTAAAATCGAAGAAAACAAATTTTGTCAAAGTTTGGCATTTTGGGAAAAAATACGGCTCGAGTTAAAATACCCGGTATTTATAGACTAGTGTCATACAAGGTACTACATGACCATGATAGTAAGGTGTATAAAGTGTATTAAAAGTGAGTAGCATTTTAAGTAATTTGAAATAATTTTTAATTTTGTGAATAATTAACTAATGGTGGGTATAATTATGATTAATTGGATAAGGACCATGTTGGGGTTGCCACTTGGCATTAAGCTATGCCAAAGTGGCACCCATATAATGATGAGTCATAAAGTCATATTAGGGCTTGCCTACACGTAAAGTGTCTTTGGATAAAGACTTTAATTTGGATTCTTTAGTAATAATATGATGTATGGATTTCACAATTAAGATATGAAACTAATGTATGGAATTCACCTGAATTCTATACAAAGATTAGATGGAAAAGTACTTTTCTTCGGCAATTCATTAAAGGATACAAGGAAACATTACTGTCCAGTAAGAAAACCATACAAGGGTTGTTCAAATTCACCAAAATGTGATGTTCTAAATCTACCAAGTAGCAATCTTCAACAAGGAATTCATCCGAAGCTATACGGATTTGTTTTCTAATTCGATCCTCCGTTACGTGTTTCGTCGCAAAAGACGTTTGTCAGATGGATTGTCAAGAGAATCGGCTCAGGTATGTTAAGGCTATCCCTTCTTTCTATTGGCATGGTCCAAATTATACTGAAGAAACGAGCAAATACACAATTTCTATAAATTACTCTGTTCATAGAAATAGTAGGGGTGTCTATATTCTTGATTCCCCGTGAGAATTATTATTATTTTTTGTTCATGGGTCTCAGAATAATACGCAGTTGGAAAAGTTTATCCGGAAGGAATATTGAAATTATTACGTACTTTTCATACATGTGCATTGACCCATGACCAGATGGCATTATATACGCATATATATGTAAATATATGTATATGGGATATGGGAAAAGGTTACAACGTTATATACGCACCACCACCTGATCAACTGGTATATGATGATGATGTTGCCCACAATGGCTGAAATATGATTCATACGTCGTTATATACGCATATATATATATATATGTATGTATATTCAAACGGCATTATATACGCGTATATATGTATGTATATATATATGTATATGATATATGGGAAAGGTTATGGTGTTATATACGCACCACCACCTGATCAGCTAGTATACGATGATGATTTTGCCCACAGTGGCTGATATGATATGATAAGATGCCCTCAGAGGCTGATGATGTTATGAAACACATACCTATGCACGACATGACATTCATACGCATATGCATGATGCTAAAAGTGATTTATTATTTTCACAGTTACCCAGACATACAGGTTGAGTCAATTACTCTATATCTCTTTCATGTCTCTTATGTATTTATTTATGTGCCTTACATATTTGGTACATTATTCGTACTGACGTCCCTTTTGCCTGGGGACGCTGCGTTTCATGCCCGCAGGTCCTGATAGACAGGTCGAGAGCCCTCCAAGTAGGCTATCAGCTCAGCGGAAGATGTTGGTGCGTTCCATTTGCTTTGGAGTTGCTTGATTAGTTAGTATGATTTAGACGTGTATTGTTTGGTATGGCGGGACTCTATCCCGACCTTTATGACATTTATGTACTCTTAGAGGCTTGTAGACATATGTCGTGTATGTGGAAGATTGTACGGTTTGTCGGCCTATGTTTTGAGTTTATAAATAATTATGTTGGCCTATTAGGCCCGTATATCACGTGTATATGATGATGTAATAAGAAAGATACGTTACGTTAGTACTCGGTCGAGTAAGGTACCGGGTGCCCGTCGTGGCCCATCGACTTGGGTCGTGACAAAAGTGGTATCAGAGCAGTTCTGTCCTAGGGAGTCTACAAGCCGTGTCTAGTAGAGTCTTGTTTATGGGTGTGTCGTGCACCACACTTATAAGCAGGACGCTACATGGCATTTAGGATTGTCACTCTTTCTTCTTACTCTAGATCATGTGGTAGAGCTCACTTATAAGCATTCAAATTCCGAAATTCTATTTTTGTTCGTAATAAGATGATGCCTACGTTCAGAAAGACGATTGATAATAGATATAACTGTGGAAGTGTTGAATTAGAGGAAGTCGACTTTGCATCATGCTTATGATGGATAAATATGAGGTATTCAGCAGATCATGTGTATACTAAGACGTGTAAGCCTCTTGATAAGGAACCTTAAGGCAGGAATATTTATCCATCTTTATGGTGAAAGACAATGAGAGATTCAGAATATAAATACAAGTTTCAAGAAGTAAAATAAGTAAGGTGAAGAAAGGTATGAGGAACCCAGTTAATGAAGATTATCAGTATTATAGTTCCGGAAGAAAATATAAGCGTTGTGAGTTACCCTCAACAGTAACAGAGGTATATAAAATTGTCCACAGTCATCTCAGTATACCCTATTGGGAGCTAACAAACATAGTTTAAGAGAAGGACGAGTTATCAGGATCCGACTGGGGATATAGTAACCCAAAATAGTGGATGGATTGGCAGAGTTAGTGTCACGACCCAATTTCGAAGTCGTGATGGCGCCTGTCGTGGAACCAGGCAAGCCTCCCTTGTTAACTAAGCTAAATTCAATTTTCAGTAAAAATGTGATTTTTAAACGAATTTATTAATAATACTAAGAATCTGAAGTTTAAAACAATATGTGGAAAACTAAATTTAAACCTCCAACCCTGGATCTGGTGTCGCTCAGTCATGGGTTACTAAACCATAAAGCAAATAAAAGGAGAAATGGACAACATTGTCTCAAAATAAAGAACAACAGGTAGAATAAGAAAGAGAAGACGAGGTCGCGATCGCCAGCTGCTACCTCGACAACTCCAATAGAAACGCTGACCGCTGCTCCATATTCGCTACCGGGTCCCAGTGTACCTGGATCTGCACACAAGGTGAAGGGGGTAACGTGAGTTCACCAACTCAGAAGTAACGTACCCAAACTATGGGCTGAGAAGTAGTGACAGACAAAACCTTAATTGTGTTACAATAAATATTATGCAGAATTTAGACATGCTAACAGTTTATCAGGATGAGAAAATATGCCAAGTACGCCAGTATAATCTACATGCCATCATAAAATATATGTATGAAACCAGTATAGATATGCACATAGTGCTCACAACTCTCCCACAGAAGTCCACTCAGTACTATATATGGCTCTCAGGCCTAGGGAAGTTCCATCCCGGAATATGCATAAACACCAGTGACCGTAGTCACTATGTATTGAGGAAAACGACCAGTCCAGCCCCCACGGAGAAGATCCATCTCCGGAATACAACACTCGGACAATTTCCATATCCAGGGAAGATCCATCCCTCTCATAACATCAGCTTCAGACAAGATTCATGCCCAGGGAAGATCCATCCCTCACATAACATCCACTTCGGACAAGATCCATGTCCACGGAAGATCCATCCCTCACATCAATGCACTCACTGAGGGTGTAAAGACTCCGGAGGGTCCCTAGTGGCCCAAGCGCCATATCAAGCCAACGAAGGCATGATTTAAATATCGCTGCAGTGTGCAGTCCATTCTCATAACTGTCTCAATAACACGCTCTCGGCCTCACTCATTCATTATTCTTCAGTCTCACGCACATGGATCACAAATGCCTCCATCAGCCTGAAACAATGATAAGTATGCATGTAATTAACAATACTGAGACTGAGATATGAAGTGATATGCTATAACAGGACTAAGTATATGACATCAAATAATCACAAAATGAGACAGCAATATATGACCACTCGGGTCTCAGCATTTTCGGCGTGAAGCCTAGCATTTATACTTAACATGATTTCTAACATGTTCACAATTACCACATTAATAGAAGCACAGATATCATCATGGAATAATCACTAAGTGGGGACATGGGATAAGCCAGGCCACAAATACCCGGTGCACACCCGCATGCCTGTCACTTGGCATGTGCATCACCTCAACAATAGTCATAAATCATTTAGCTCGGGGTTTCGAACTCTCAGAACCAAGTTTGGAAACGTTACTTACCTCAAAACCGGCTAAAATACTATTTCGCAATGCCTTTGCCTCTAAATCCGATCTCTGAGTGCTCCAAATCTACCAAGTTCAGATTTTTATCATCAAATTATGCTTAAGGAGTGAATTTCAATCGAAAAATATCAATTTAGTTCAAAAACCCGAATTTGGTCAGAACCCGACCCCCGGGCCCACGTCCCGAAACTCAAAAAATTTTATACCAAACTGTTCTTCATCATCCCACGAGTCCGTACATTTAAAGAATACTAAAATCGGAGTGCGTTTGACCCCTCAAATAAATCCCTAAAGGTCTCAAAATCTCAAGCCCTAAACCCACATTTTTCTACTGATTTTCGTGAATTTAGCACTGATAATATGTTCTACAATCATCCATAATTGAGTTTTAATGATCAACACTTACCTCTATGAAGAACAATGATTTAACTCTTCAAAAATCGCCTTCAAAGCTCTTTGTCCATACAAGAATGGTGTAAAAAGGGTTTAAGTCGCGGAGGGTTGCAATTTATACCTTCTGCCTAGGTGTTCCGCACCTGCGGCCCCTATCTCGCACCTGCGGGACCGCACCTGCGTTCAAAACAACTGCACCTGCGACTTTTCATTAAACGGCCCAATTCCGCACTTTCGATCGAACTCCCGCACCTGCGGCCTCGCAGGTGCGGCCAACTTACTCGCACCTGCGGAAACTTCTTACCCAGCCAATCTTCCGCACCTGCGGTGCCCTTCTCGCTCCTGCGAGCCCGCACATGCGGTCAAACTTTCGCAGGTGCGGAAATCACTATGGGAAAACTTCAGCAGCTGTTTGCTGCATTTTTTTGAACTCCGAATTTTCGTTAACGATCCGAAATAAATCTCGAGCCCCTCGAGACCCCAACCAAATTTACCAACATATCCCATAACATCATTAAAACTTAATTGCATTCTCAAAACACCAAAACTAACATCAGAACACCAAATTTACATCGGATTCAAGCCTAAGAACTTTGAAATTTCTAAAATCCACCAACGATGTCGAAACTATCCAAAACAACTCCGATTGACCTGAAATTTTGCAGACATATCCAAAACGACATTAGGAATCTGTTCCAACTTCCGAATTCCATTCCGACCCCGATAGCGTATTTTCCACTGCCGATCAGAAATCACCAAAAAGTAACTTTCGCCAATTCAAGCCTAATTCTATACCGGACATCACAAAAATATTCCGAACACACTCCTAAGTCCAAAATCACCTAACGAAGCTATCCGATCCAAAAAGTCCACATTCCGAGGTCGTTTACCAATAAGTCAACCTTCAGTCGACTTTTCCCATTTTAAGGCTATTTTCAAGACTAAGCGACTAAACTCTCACTACAACCATTCCGATTTCAAGCCTACCAACTCTAACACATCAATAACAGTATAACCAACCTATGACAAGTCAATAACAATAATTTTTAATGTAAGTTCTACGTAACGACCGACCGGGCCGTTACATTCTGCCCCACTTAAACATACGTTCGTCCTCAAACATGCCTTAAGTTGTTCCAAACACCACCAAAATTGTTGTGTAACCTACCATGCACATATTCAGAGGTGATCCCACGTCACTTTACCCCATATAGGTCTAATAGCACAACACAGTTGAAATTTCGAAATCCAATTTTGACCCATAAATCTTAGAACTACATTTCCACTTCTGAATCAATTTACAAGATCAAAATCCCACAACTATAAACTGAATAAGTCTGGGCATACTGTAACAAGTCATATCCGTAACCCAAGATGAAATACCATGATACACTACATGAATCAAGCACTCGTGGCGATAACTCCTAATCACAATAGCTGCTCAGAGCAACCCAATACCGGTACATAACCTCTTATCAAGAAATGCCTCGCTCTTACACTTTCATATACTGTCGATGATGACAGAAACACGTAGAAACTAACAACCATTCGCCCGATCAGTCAGACATGAAGCTCCCCCTTCCCAAACAGGAATTATAGCAATTTCTAAGCCGGCTCCCGATATGTATCTTTCCAACTATGCTGTAGACAATTCTGACAATATTCATTCTAGGTCCAATGACCTTTTCTGATATGACACATCAATACAATTTGAAGCCATATCCTGTGCAACTCGTGCACTCAACAACAACCTCCGAACGTAATCAAATTATATAAAAGACTCACACGAGAGGACTATCCTACCATTAACAATTACCCTCATAAGCACCCAAAGAACTAACCATATCCTTTACCACACCAACACCCAAGGGAGTAACCCACATCCCCTAGGCAACCAAGCAAACTCCTACTTTACGCACACTACTTCCTTTACAAATAACAACTCAATCATGCAATGAGACTCATATCCCCATAGAGTATAATAAAACTTGTATCCAGAATTTTTTTTCCATTACTCGAGTCATTCTCAACTCCACCTCTACAGGTCATAACTGATCCACCAGTATACCCCAAACTGAAACCAATACAACACATCATCGGGCAACCAACTAATCATTAGCAGACTCCCCCACTTGTCTCAAAGCCATAGATCAAAACAAATAGTAACTCACAATGCCCATACGCTATCACTGCCACAATACCGCAGTGGGATTCAACTAAATCCTTCATAAGCTCATACATAACTCAAACCATTAAACAACCCAAATCATCTCCAACCCCGCATTCACCATTGCAATAGCTGTGCCAACTCCCACAAGTGATCTAAACTAAAATTGCAACATATATAATTACTGGTAAAAGAGAACTTTCTACAAAACAACATAAGAGGTATTCCCATACACTCACGACTCGAGGCCATATGCCAACTCCAGACAGAAATCAAACACTCAACGATTCTCGCTAACATATCCAATCAATCCCTTTTTGTCACAATCAAGCAATATAAACACATCTCACCCTCAAATCACACTCACCACATAGTCATCTAGTCACCAAGTCTCGTCAATAAGGACACCAACGGATACATAAATCCCCAATACATATGCTCACACAAATGAAATCTCGGCACTCAAGCCACAAACAAAAATCTGGCCTCAAGTCCTCCATACTGGCCCCAAGCATGCTAAAATCACACCCCTTTCATGGAAGTCACAAGCCATCGAAGCACGGCTGATACCGAGAGCTCACGTGCGCGTTTGAATACATGAAAGAAGTTCAAAGAATTAAGCTTCAGGTTGAATCAATGGATTCGCACGACAAGAGTTCGAGAATGTGAGATTTTTCCTAAAGGTTCTGCAGCCTCTCGAAGAAAGTACATACACCTCCGTACCGATCCGCAAGACTCTACTAAACCTGCTCATGACTGGTGAGACCTATTTAACCTAGCACTCTAATACCATCTTGTCACGACCCAATTTCGGAGTCGTGATGGCGTTTGTCGTGGAACCAGGCAAGCCTCCCTTTTTAACTAAGCTAAATTCAATTTCCTGTAAAAATGAGATTTTTAAATGAATTTATTAATAATACTAAGAATCTGAAGTTTAAAACAATGTGTGAAAAACTAAATTTAAACCTCCAACCCCGGATCCGGTGTCACTCAGTCATGAGCTACTAAAACATAAAGCAAAGATAAAGAGAAATGGATAATATTGTCTCAAAATAAAGAACAACAAGTAGAATAAGAAAGAGAAGACGAGGTCGCGATCGCCAGCTGCTACCTCGACAACTCCAATAAAAACGTTGACCGCTGCTCCATATCCGCTACCGGGTCCCGGTATACCTGGATCTGCACACAAGGTGCAGAGGGTAACGTGAGTACACCAACTCAGAAGTAACGAACCCAAACCATGGGCTGAGAAGTAGTGACAGACAAAACCTCAATTATGTTACAATAAATATTATGCAGAATTTAGACATGCTAACAGCTTATCAGGATGAGAAAATATGCCAAGTATGCCAGTATAATCTACATGCCATCATAAAATATATGTATGAAACCAGTATAGATATGCACATAGTGCTCACAGCTCTCCCACAGAAGTCCACTCAGTACTATATATGGCTCTCAGGCCCAGGGAAGTTCCATCCCTGAATATGCATAAACATCGGTGACCGTAGTCACTATGTACTGAGAAAAAGACCAGTCCAGCCCCCACGGAGAAGATCCATCTCCGGAATACAATACTCGGACAATTTCCATATCCAAGGAAGATCCATCCCTCACATAACATCAGTTTCGGACAAGATCCATGCCCAGGGAGGATCCATCCCTCACATAACATCAGCTTCGGACAAGATCCATGTCCACGGAAGATACATCCCTCACATCAATGCGTTCATTGGGGGTGTAAAGACTCCGGAGGGGCCCTAGTGTCCCAAGCGCCATATCAAGCCAACGAAGGCATGATTTAAATATCGTTGCAGTGTGCAGTCCATTTTCATAACTGTCTCAATAACAGGCTCTCGACCTCACTCAGTCATTACTCTTTAGTCTCACTCACATGAATCACAAATGCCTCCATCAACCCGAAACAATGATAAGTATGCATGTAATTAACAATACTGAGACTGAGATATGAAGTGATATGCTATAACATGACTAAGTATATGACATCAAATAATCACAAAATGAGACAACAATATACGACCACTCGGGTCTCAGCATTTTCGGCGTGAAGCCTAGCATTTATACTTAACATGATTTCTAATATGTTCACAATTAGCACATTAATAGAAGCACAGATTTCATCATGGAATAATCACTAAGCGGGTCCATGGGATAATCAAGGCCACAAATACCCGGTGCACACCCGCACGCCCGTCACTTGGCATGTGCGTGACCTCAAAAATAGTCATAAATCATTTAGCTCGGGGTTTCGAACCCTCAGAACCAAGTTTGGAAACGTTACTTACCTTAAAACTGGCTAAAAAACTATTTCGCAGTGCCTTTGCCTCTAAATCCGGCCTCTGAGTGCTCTAAATCTACCAAGTTCAGATTTTTATCATCAAGTTATGTTTAAGGAGTGAATTCCAATCGAAAAATATAAATTTAGCTCAAAAATCCGAAATTGGTCAGAACCCGGACCCTGAGCCCACGTCCCAAAACTTAAAATTTTTTATACCAAAGCGTTCTTCATCATCTCACGAGTCCGTACATATAAAGAACACTAAAATCAGAGTTCGTTTGACCCCTCAAATAAATCCCTAAAGGTCTCAAAATCTCAAGCCCTAAACCCACATTTTTCTACTGATTTTCGTAAATTTAGCACTTATATTATGTTCTATAATCATCCATAATTGAGTTTTAATGATCAAAACACTTACCTCTATGAAGAACAATGATTTCTCTCTTCAAAAATTGCCCCCAAAGCTCTTTGTCCGTACAAGAATGGTGTAAAAAGGGTTTAAGTCGCGGATGGTTGCAATTTATACCTTCTGCCCAGGTGTTTCGCACCTGCGGCCCCTATCTCGCACCTGCAGGACCGCACCTGCCAATCTTTCGCACCTGCGTTTCCCTTCTCGTCCCTGCGGACCCGCACCTGCGGTCAAACTTTCGCCAAGAACTTTGAAATTTCTAAAATCCACCAACGATGCCGAAACTATCCAAAACAACTCCGATTGACCTGAAATTTTGCAGACATATCCAAAATGACATTACGAACCTGTTCCAACTTCCGGAATTCCATTCCGACCCTGATAGGTATTTTCCACTGCCGACCGAAAATCACCAAAAACTAGCTTTCCCCAATTAAAGCCTAGTTCTACGCCGGACATCACAAATATATTCCGAACACACTCCTAAGTCGCAAATCACCTAACAAAGCTATTCGAGCCAAAAAATCCGCATTCCGAGGTTGTTTACCAATAAGTCAACCCTCAGTCGACTTTTCCCATTTTAAGGCTATAAGCGACTAAACTCTCACTACAACCGTTCCGATTTCAAGCCTACCAACTCTAACACATCAATAACAGTATAACCAACCTATGACAAGTCAATAACATTAATTTTTAATGCAAGTTCTACATAACGACCGACCGGGTCATTACAATTATTTGACATTTCCGAAGGGTATTACAAATATGCCAATAGATCTTCTTGTCAGACACCCAGATGGTGCACTCTAGAATATTACGATTAGATGTGAATACTAGCATTTAGAAGAGAGGCACTGAAAGCCTGGATTGGATAAATATTATCTTAAGTGTGGCTCTCATCCCTAGTAGAGCGAGGATGTTGAGCAACCCAGAGAGCCGATGAATGAAGAAAGGAGAGATAAAAGCGAAAGAATGTCGTGTTGAAGTTTTCACAAGAAAGGGGATATGCAGAAATATTAGTAGAGTAATGAGAAGAGAGATAAGGAAGCATTATGAATAAGGTATGATATATGGATAAAGACGGTAGAAGAAAAAAAAAAGAAGAAGAAGAAGAAGAAGAAGAAGAAGAAGAAGAAGACATGACAGTATTACATAGTCTAGTCAAGTGAATGAAGAGACGAGAGGTGACAGGCCTTAGGAAAACAAAAGAGTATACGCCATGAAGTCATATCCTCATTTTAAGGAATAAGTTTGTGACTCTAACGTGATTACCAATAGGAAAATCTAGACCCAAGAATAATAGAGATCAATATGGGCTGATGAATAAGATAAACTAAAAATGAATTAGGGACTGAGTGATTTGGTAGTAGTCAGCATCATGAGAATTTCATATCACATTCCGGCAATAATAGGACGGACCACAGAAGAAGATTCACGGTGAATTTAGAGAATAGTCATTCAGGGAGACGCTTCCCTAGAGAAAGCAATGGGAGCAAAGTTAAGCTTAAGAGATTGTATGTGCCAGTTACGCTAAGTGTCACCCTCGGGAGTAAGGGAATTTGTCATCCTTGATACAGAAGAATTGCCGCAAGGCGAGTAAGGATCATTGATGTTGAGAAACGACGCCAAAGATGAAGGGGTAAAACATATATAGGTAGATCCTCGTGGCTTCAACTTTTAGTACACCCCTAAAGGGGGGAATATGGAGTAACATGACATTAAGTTAGAATTAAGTGGTTCTAGTAGCTACGGAATGGTAAAGGAATAATGCGATAAGTGAAAGATGAATGATACGACACTTATCCAAATCTTACAGATACGCTACGATTCAAGATTATTGTGTAAGCACGACATCAAGGAGAGGAAGTAAAGGTTCCTGCTCGAGCTGCTATTAATAAATAAGGAGCCAGTGCGAGACGTAAGATAAGACAAAGGAAATAACCCAAGAAAGATTACAAGGAATATTGATATAAGAATGGGCTAACGAGTAGTTAGTAATTGGTCAGGAATATCCCGGTTATGGCTAAATAAGAGATTACAGATGAGTCATCAAATCGTGTGAGATAAACATAGTAGAACCCAACATGGAGTTCAGCCTCGAAGAAAATTATTATAATACTTGAGATATATTCAAACAAGAGTCCGGGTAGCTAAAGGTACCGTATGAGTGTTACGGGGATAAAAGAAAGTGCCACTAGGAAGACAATCAAAATATCAGTCCAGAAGCAACCATACAAGCACAAGGGCATGGAGGTAAGCAACTACGAATAATTATAGGCAAGGAAAGACATCAAAAGGTCCATAATAAGCTCACAACTTTACAGGAATCAAGGGTCCTCCCTAAGTACTATAAAGAAAAGACTAGCTGAGGAAATAAGGAAGAAGGCTTTAACCTAAGCACAACGACCTAAAGAGTAAAGGGTCATGTAACAACAGTCTCACAACAACATTGTAAGCACTCCAAAGGAAAGTGGCCCCTACCGTGGATAATGAGCGGGAAGAAAAATTAAAAGTAATATTCAAAGGTCATATGAGTTGCACGAGAACTCTAGCATGCGTGAGAACTAAGATAAGATAAGTATGCACGCAACAAGGGGACAAAAAGACCAGGAAAGGCAATAGCTTACATTGAAGAAAGATAAGAAGAAACAAAATAAATTATTCGATCAATGATCCCGAGTTGGTGACGTTATAAACACACGTAAGAGTTTGGAGTTTTATACCTGCATCGTATACAGCCGTAGAATATTCTAGTTATGTTAAAAGAAAGAATTGAGCTCAAGTCATAGATGAAGGATTAAATTGTTAAAGGATTTTATCATAAATATCCCTCAGCGCCTATGAAAGGCTAAAGTAATAACTAATACCAGGAGCCGCAAGTCGGAAGATATCTTAAGCCTACATAGAGGCTGATCAGAAAGAAGAGGAGACTAAAGAGTTACACCGACTAAGCAAAATAGGAGGGACCAAGAGAATTATAGACCTCAGGATCACTCTTAAGTAGCATAAGTATAGAAAGACAGTACATTAGCCATATTGTATAAACGCTTTACGATGAAGCCAACTGAAGAGTACCAACCTCATAAGAAGTCAGTACGGAGCTCCCACCGGATCGTGTATGCACCAGAGGTGTGAGAATTATAATATAGCTTCAAGTTATGGACGTGGATTATACCTATGTGGAAGGGAGGTCATGAAAGAAATAGAAAATACTATGCGAGATTTTAAGGTAAGTAAGGTAAAGGTGAACAACGGACGAGATACTCAAAGGCAGAATATGTGAATAGTCCATACTTCGAATAAAAGTCTAGAAGTGTTGGGATTCAATATCCAGGAATGATAGCGGCATAGTCAGTGGCATATCTCATAGCCTATGGGTTCTAGGTATCAAGGAGGCTAATTAAGACAGTAAAGAAGAGTTAGAGACGATGTGATGTCTCGCTTAATGTCCCAGAATGACATAAGGAAATCTATGATGCAAGCAAGTTGAAAGGTTGCAAGTAATATAAATAAAGTTGTGTAGGTCGCAGGCCATTGTATGGTGAAGCGATAAGGTTCTAGAAGACAAGAGTAATCATAAGAAAGGGCAAGCGAGAAGGTAACGAAAATGGAAAAGTCCTCAGGATTAAGCCCATGAATACCAGAAGAGCAGACAGTTTCTCTATGTTATACAAAGCTCACTATAGCCCTAATAAACTCAAAAAAGTCGAAGATTAATAGCATTTAGAAGGAATGAAATGCTGACCTGGGAATAAAATAAGGGTATAATTGTGACAGATAAAGAATGATATTTGGGCCTTCGTTTGAATAATGAATTGAAGGAAAAGAAAAAAAGAAGAGAAGAAGAAGAGATTTCGCTGGCGGCACGAATTTAGGATACCCCCATAAGGTGAATCACATTGAGACACTATGAAATACGATTATGAGAGTCACTTCGGATATTCCTTGAGGTAACGTAAGCCCTAACGGCAAAGTATTACGTAAGAAGTTTTAAGTTATCAGTGATATATATTATAGATCAATATTAAGGTGAATCAACAATAGATAGACAAAAGTCACAAAGTATGAGATGAAATTGGACTGTCATTCTAAAGATGAACAGTAATGAGGAGGTATTAAAGGACTTAAATTTATACATATGGAATGAGCAACGAGAGTAAGCTGGGATTTGGTAGCAGACCTCAGCAACGATAAATTAAAGTAAGAGTTATGGCAGTAAATTCATATGAATGGTTAGACAGACCTATGCGATGAGATATAACAATATTCGTGAATTCAAACCGAGCGAAGAACTTCAGTATACTCATAAATGCCCAAAGGGACATCTCACGATCTACATGTGAAGCCTAGAGATTGGGCACACTTATAAGATCAAAACTATACAGGCTGCATGATGAAAGGTAGCAATAGTTACGAGATTGGAAGGATTCCGACTACTAGTTGTGGTGTGAGAAGGAGGCCTAAGGGGGAATGCCCTAGACTTTGGACTTATTCACAGAACAGTCGCCTAGATGGCAAGGAAAGTTCTAAAGTATTCGGAAGATATAAGTTAAGAAAATGATAAGAGCATTAGTCGACATTCGAGGACGAATGTTTCAAAGGGGGCAATGATGTTACACCCCGCAATATTACGTCGATATTACGTCCTGCAATATTATATTACGACAATGTTATACTCTGCAGTAATATGTTACGATGATGTCACCCTCTGCAGTAATACATTACGGTGATGTTACGCTTCGCAGTAATAAGTTACGACAGTGTTGCACCCTGCAGTATTGTACGTTGAATTTGTCGTAAGGTAATTGACATCAGTCCAAGGCAAAGATTATTTGGGGATTATAAGGATCATAAGTGATGAGCAAATTTGTGAAGGTAAGAGGGTAAGTAAAATCGAAGAAAATGAATTTTGTCAAAGTTTGACATTTTGGGACAAAATACGGCCCAAGCTAAAATATCCGGTATTTATGGACTAGTGCCATACAAGGTACTACATGGCTATGATAGTAAGGTGTATAAAGTGTATTAAAAGTGAGTAGTATTTTAAGTAATTTGAAATAATTTTTAATTTTGTAAATAATTAACTAATGATGGGTATAATTGTGATTAATGGATAAGGACCATGTTGAGGCTGGCACTCGGCATTAAGCTATGCCAAAGTGGCACCCATATAATGATGAGTCATAAAGTCATATTAGGGCTTGCCTACACGTAAAGTGTCTTTGGATAAAGACTTTAATCTGGATTCATTAGTAATAACATGATGTATGGATTTCACAATTAAGATATGGAAACTAATATATGGAATTCACCTGAATTATATACAAAGATTAGACGGAAAAGTACTTTTCTTCGGCAATTCATTAAAGGATACAAGGAAACATTACTGTCCAGTAAGGAAACCATACAAGGGTTGTTCAAATTCACCAAAATGTGATGTTCTACATCTACCAAGTAGATATCTTCAACAAGGAATTCATCCGAATCTATACGGATTTGTTTTCTAATTCGATCCTCCATTACATGTTTCGTCGCAAAAGATGTTTGTTAGAGGGATTGTCAAGAGAATCGGCTCAGGTATGTTAAGGTTATCCCTTCTTTCTTTTGCATGGTCCAAATTATACTGAAGAAACGAGCAAATACACAGTTTCTATAAATTACTCTATTCATAGAAATAGTAGGGGTGTCTATATTATTGATTCCCCATGAGAATTATTATTATTTTCTGTTCATGGGTCTCAGAATAATACGCAGTTGGAAAAGTTTATCGAAAAGGAATATTGAGATTATTACGTATTTTTCATGCATTTCATATATGTGCACGACCCATGACCAGATGGTGTTATATACATGTATATATGTAAATATATGTATATGGGATATGGAAAAAGGTTACGCCGTTATATACGCATCACCACCTGATCAACTGGTATATGATGATGATGTTGCCCACAGTGGTTGAAATATGATTTAAACGGCGTTATATACGCATATATATGTATGTATATTTAAATGGTGTTATATACGCGTATATATGTATGTATGTATATATATGTATATGGGATATGGTAAAGGTTATGGCGTTATATACGCACCACCACCTGATCATCTGGTATACGATAATGATTTTGCCCACAGTGGCCGATATGATATGATGGATGCCTTCAGAGGCTGATGATGTTATGAAACATATACCTATGCACGACATGACATTCATACGCATGTGCATGATGCTAAAAATGATTTATTATTTTCAGAGTTATCCAGACATACAGGTTGAGTCAATTACTCTATATCTCTTTCATGTCTATTATGTATTTATTTATGTGTCTTACATACTCGGTACATTATTCGTACTGATGTCCCTTTTGCCTGGGGACGTTGCGTTTCATGCCCGCAGGTCCTGATAGACAGGTCGAGAGCCCTCCAAGTAGGCTATCAGCTCAACGGAAGATGTTGGTGCGCTCCATTTGCTTCGGAGTTGCTTGTTTGGTTAGTATGATTTAAACGTGTATTGTTTGGTATGGCGGGACTCTATCCCGACCTTTATGACATTTATGTACTCTTAGAGGCTTGTAGACATATGTCTTATACGTGGAAGATTGTACGGCTTTGTCGGCCTATGTTTTGAGTTTATAAATGATTATGTTGGCCTATTAGGCCCGTATGTCACGTGATATGATGATGTAATAAGAAAGATACGTTACGTTGGTACTCTGTCGAGTAAGGTACCGGGTGCCCGTCGCGGCCCATCGGTTTGGGTCGTGACATTTAGGCTCTTCCTCACATGATAATGAATATGAACAATGGCACGACATCACCATTCGTGCTTTACACTCTTCGTCACATGATAATGAATATAAACAATGGCACGGCATCACCCTTCGTGCTTTACACTCTTCCTCACATGATAATTATAAACAATGGCACGACATCACCCTTCGTGCTTTACACTCTTCCTCACATGATAATGACTATAACAATGGTACGGCATCACCCTTCGTGCTTTATACTCTTCCTCACCAAGCATATAAATATCAATAAAATTGTAAGGCAGGAAGTATATATATAATATCGAGGAGAATGTTCAACGAAAACAAAATTCTCAATCACTGCTTTACAAGCCAACAATGTTTCAATGAATCCTCAAGGGCCATATAATTCAAGTACTTCCACAAATTTCACATTTTATCAGTAACACAAGTATTGAATCCAACACCTCAAATATCTATCGTAGCAAGTAGTAGTGATTACGCATAGAGATGAACCAAACTAGACACATCAATGTATTCTTAGAATTCTATCAAATTTGATCAAGTGATATTAGGCTAGGCCTTGATTACTAACATTTTATACTATGTTCTTAATATAGGTAAAACAAGAAAGGCATGAACCAAGGGAGTTATGAAAATTCTACAAACCACAATTATAGCACAATCTACCCCGATCATGATTAACCCCGGCACATACATAAACGCTCGTCACCTCATATATGTATCACCCCCATGTAGCAAATAATGGAAAATAGAAGGAAAAATTTCATCAACAAAGTTAGGCAAAACACTTACCTCGAACAAGTCAATGACAATATCGAGCAAGCCAAGCGATGCTCCAAAAATGTCATCATGTGCATAGTGACCTCCGAACGTCCCAAAACCCGAATTTGCAATCCAAGTACCCTTTTTAATGAATCGGATTTACGCTCTCAATCTCTTAAAAGAGGTGTAATAGTCCTTTCTACTTCATTGATAATGAACAACTTTTACTACGGCAAAATAAGACTGTAGATGACCGAACGTGACCCTCCCCCAAACCAAAACAACAAAGTGAACAAGGACTAAGAATTGGAACCTCGACGCCGGTGACGACCAAAGATTTAAACGGGAACAGAGGCGAAGACTTGGGCGGATCTTGAACGGCGACTTTGAATCTCGCCGGAGAAATTCGAAGCTTGCCGATGAACTCGGACACTACCTGATGACGTTGTGCGGTTTCAAAGTAAGAGGACTGAAGATATGGGACTGTTGTCTATCCTTTTATGACTTTTTCCATGAAAATAATCCAACTAACAAATTTCAATTTATTTTTGAATTATAGGAATTTGAGACAAAATGAGAAACGTTTGGCACAGTAAATTATGCCATTTGTGAATGGAAACGGTGGCAGGGGTGATTAAGAGATGGAGGTTTATATGAGTTCTGATTCTTATGGGGTGCCTCTGTCCTCTCTTATTATTATTTTTTAACTCCTAATTATTATTCAAAATTACTAATTTGCTCTTTAGCTTGTGTAATAGTAAATTAGGTCCACTATAATATTTCATATCATACATAAATATTATCTCCAACTATAAATATATCTTTATGAACCTACATATAAAATAAATAATTAGTATTATTTTTATAAGAATAAGGAATTATAATTAAAGAATAACTTAAAAGTTCATTCTTAAAATACTGGGATATTACTGTGACGACCCAAAGGGTCATCACCTATGTTATTACTCATTCCGTACTTTCGAGGCCTTGAAAACCTTATTTGTATTTGCCTCAATTTTCGTGCGCAGTCTGGGCGCGTAGCCGAACAACTTAAATATGAAATTCTGTGAAAACTGCTAAGATTTGATATTGAAATGAATAAATTTGACTTCGGTCAATATTTTGGGTAAACGGACTCGGACTCGTGATTTGACGGTCCCGGAGGGTCCGTAGGAAAATATGGGACTTGGGCGTATGCCCGAAATCGAATTCCGAGGTCCCAAGCCCGAGAAATGAATTTTTGAGTAAAAACTGTTTTCTGAAAATATTTAAGGTAATTGAAAATGAAATCTGATTAGAAAGTAATGGTATCGGGCCCGTATTTTGGTTTCGGCGCCCGGTACATGTCTTATATATGGTTTAAGCACTTTCTGTAAAGTTTGGTTGAAATCGGATTTCGTTTGACGTGTTTCGGACTTAAAAATGGAAAAACAACTTGATGTTTTATGAAATTTGATAGGATTCATAGATTTTGAGGCCTAATTCGATGCGTATGATGTTATTTTGGCTATTTGATCGCACGGCCAAGTTCGTAGGAGGTTGTGTGAGTAATCTATGAAATTTGGTATCGTTCCGGTCTCCCCTTCGCAGGTGCGATCCCAGAACTCCCCCCCCCCCAGCCCAATTCCGCAGGTGAGAGGTTCTTCTCTCAAGTGCGAGACCGCAGGTGCGGTCCCAGCCATCGCAGGTGCGATCACTGTTCAGGCAGTGAGTTTAAGTACGGGTTTTAAACCCATTTCTCTCATTTTTCATCTTCTTCCTTAGGCGAATTCTACCATTTTTAAGAGCTTTCGACCAGGTCTTGTAAGGTAAGTAAATTCCAGTCATAAATTTATTTCATGCATGCATCTTAGCCTAATTAACTACATAAACTAGTGCAAAAATTCAAGAAAATGGGTAGTGATCTAGAACTTGTGATCATTGAGAAATTTTTTGTGAGTTGTCCATGAAAGAAAGTAAAAATCGTATATTAATGATCCTTAGGCTTTGGGTGAGTATTCCCTTCGAGAATTTCAAGAATGCGAGCGAGTGGACCCGGGGTCGAATTTTGATATTGAAAGAATGCTAGGAAATGGATAATTAGGCCATGTAATTGAATCTTTGAATCCTTTTTTATATACTTGTGTTGATTAAGTCTAGATAATACCATTCCGTAGTCGAATTCTAAAGGGAAGGAGGTGTTAGAAGGTTGATTTCTATACTTTGGACCCGAGGTAAGTGTTCGGTCTAACCTTAGCTTGAGGGAATAGGAGTCGAGTATAATTTTCTACTTGATAATTGTCAAATACGATGTATAGGAATGGTGACGAATATCTATACATTGGTGTCTAGCATGATTGTGAGTCCTTATATTGTGAATATTCTGATTTTGTGATAATTTCCATGCTAAATTGATGATTTCTATATGTTGTGAAGAATATGTGAAGGGAATTGCAATCTTTAAACTCTGTTGGAGCATTGACTCAAATCGCAACACGAACGATGAAGGTATATGAAATAATTGTATCCTTTGGAGTATTGGCTCAGATTGTAACACGAACGATGAAGGTTTATGAAATAATTGTATCCTTTGGAGAATTGGCTCAAGTAATAGAGTAAATTATGAAATGAAGTGAAAGAAAGAGAAAGATCTACTAAGATAATATCCTTGCCGGGTCATTGTTGCGTTGATATTGTCTCCCTTGTTGGGATGTTGAGATTACTGTTATTGTTCCCTTGCCGGGATTTAATTGTTGACATTGTTCCCTTGCCGAGATTTAATTGTTTAATTGATGTTCCCTTGCCGGGATTTCTATTTTATTTTGTTTACTCCCTTGCCCTTGTTTGTGATTGCTGTTTGGGTGAGGAAGAGTGTTAAAGCACGAAGGGTGATGACGTGCACTGTGAGTAAGAGTGTTAAAGCACGAAGGGTGATTCCGTGCACTGTTAGGAAGAGTGTTAAAGCACGAAGGGTGATGTCGTGCATTGTTTTATATTGTTCCCTTGCCGGGGTTATTATTTCTATTTTGTTTACTCCCTTGCCCTTATTTGTGATTGCTTTTTGGGTGGGGAAGAGTGCTAAAGCACGATGGGTGATGTTGTGCATTGTTTGATATTGTGAGGAAAAAGTGTAAAGCACGAAGGGTGATGTCGTGCCATACGATGCACCATATTCATTGATTATACAGTGAGGAAAGAGAGTAAAAGCACGAAGGGTGATGCCGTGCCATGATTTACATTGATTACATTATTCATTGCATAGTGAGGACGAGAGTAAAAGCACAAAGGATGATGCCGTGCCATGATTTACATTGATTACATTATACATTGCATAGTGAGGACGAGAGTAAAAGCACAAAGGATGATGCCGTGCCATGATTTACATTGATTACATTATACATTGCATAGTGAGGACGAGAGTAAAAGCACGAAGGGTGATGTCGTGCAAGTTTGTGATTTTTGTCCTTAATGATATGCTGGTTTGTTGTTATTTTTTTCCTTATTGAGATTTCCTATATGAAATTGTTATCTCCCTACAGCATGTCCCCTTCCTTTATTCGTTGTTTTCTCCCTATATTTCTTATCCGTTGCACATATGTATATATATTTATTTGAACTACACAGGTTGATTTGGTAGTCTGGTTCTAGCCTCGTCACTACTTCGCCGAGGTTAGGCTAGGCACTTACTCAGTACATTGGATCGGTTGTACTGATGCTAAACCTGCACTTATTTATGTTGTGCAGATTACGTAGTCGGACTCGAAGGACATCATTAGTGGGAGTGTCTTTCAGCTCATCATAGAGGCTTCAAGGTATACCCGCTGGCGTTCGTGGGCCTTGGCGTCTCTTCCATCCCTTTGTCTTCGATTCTGTCTTGTTTTTCCTTTAGTTTCAGAGGCAGACATGTATTTGCTTTCAGACTTGTGTTTAGCACTCTTAGACAGTTCGTGAGTTAGTGACACCAGGTTTTGGGAAATTTTGCGTCGACTTATTGTGATTGTCTTTACTTAGCTTAAAACCGTATTTATTTTCGCTGTTTAATTTGTGAACTGATTTAGTTTATTCTGTTAGAATGAATTTATGATGCTAGTTTAACTACACACATTGTCTTGTCTAGTGGGTACAACGTTAGATGCCATCACGGTCCGACGGTGGGATTTCGGGGCGTGACAGGTTGGTATCAGAGCTCTAGGTTGCTTAGGTCTCACAACTCATGGAAAACTTGGTAGAGTCTGAGGGATCAGTACGGAGACATCTGTATCTATCCCCAGAGGCTGCAAAGTTATGATGAATCCATATTTCTTTTCTTCGCTGTCGTGCGCTATGATTCTGAGTACTGATTGAGTTTCTATTCTATTCTCTCGCAGATGGCGAGGACGCGTGCTTCCCTTGGTTCCGCCCAGCAGCCTGACACTCCTTCTACAGCTCCTACTCGGGGTCGAGGTCGAGGTCGAGGACGAGGACGAGGCCGTGCTAGAGGCCGAGGCCGGGCTCAGCCTAGAGCAGCAGCCCCAGTGGAGGACCCTCAGGTCGAGTCTGACGAGGAGGTCCCAGTTCCGACAATCCCAGTTGGACCAGCTCAGGTCCCAGAGGGTTTCATAGCTACTCCAGTGCTTCAGGACGCCCTTGTCCGTCTAGTCGGACTCATGGAGAGTGTAGCACAAGCGGGTCTTCTTCCTACAGCACCAACCGTCTCTCAGGCTGGGGGAGCTTCCCAGACTCCTGCCGCCCACGTGCCAGAGCACTACCTCCACAATTACAGACTCCGGCATCTCAGCCAGCCGGAGTAGCTCAGCCGGGTATTGCAGCACCGGTAGCAGAGGGAGCACCTATGTCAGTAGATGCTCTGTGGAGACTAGACAGGTTCACCAAGTTATTTACTGCTACTTTCACTGGCTCACCATCAGAGGACCCCCAGGATTATTTGGACAGCTGCCACGAGGTTCTTCGGAACATGGTCATAGTGGAGTCCAACGGGGTTGACTTCGCTACTTTTCGGTTATCGGCCGCAGCCAAGAGCTGGTGGAGAGATTATTGCCTAGCCAGACCAGCTGGATCTACACCTTTGACTTGGACCCAGTTCTCAGAGGTATTTCTGGGGAAGTTCCTTCCTATTACTTAGAGAGAGGACCTTCGGAGGTAGTTTGAGCGTCTCCAGCAGGGATCTATGTCAGTCACTTAGTACGAGACCAGATTCATCACTCTATCCCGACATGCTCTTATGATACTTCCCACTGATCGGGAGAGGGTTTGGAGATTTATTGAGTTATTGGCTCGGCCTATCAGACTTCAGATGGCTAGAGAGTTAGGTACAGACATATCGTTCCAGGATGCGGCCAACATGGCCAGGAGGATTGAGATGATTCTGTCACAGGGTGGTGGTCAGGGGGATGACAAGAGGTCCCGTCATTTCGATCGTTTCAGTGGAGCCTCATCTGGGGGCAAGGATGCTTCAGGTAGAGGTCACCCTCCCAGACCTTTTCAGTCAGATCTCCAGGTTTCCCATGGTACTTTAGGTGGTCGTGGTTATCAGACGCACTACTCCGATAAGCAGCCTTACAGTGCGCCACCAGCTCTCATCAGTGCACCGCCGCATCAAAGTTTTCGGGGTGGTCATTCAGGTCGACAGGGTCAGATTCAGTTCCCTCAGCAACCGAGGTCTTGTTACACGTGGCGATTTGGGTCACCTTGCCAGGTTCTTCCCTCAAGCATCAGGGTTCTCGTGCCATGGTACAGGCACCAGGTGTTCCACATCCTGCCCAGCCAGCTAGAGGTGGGGGTAGAGGTGGAGGTAGAGGTCATAGAGGTGGAGCTCAGGCCACTAGAGGTGGAGGCCAGCCAGCAGCCGACCATCCCAGAGATGTGGTTCAGGGTGGTGGGGACCAGCCTCGATGTTATGCTCTTCCATCCAGGCTAGAGGCTGAGTCTTCAGATGCAGTTATTACAGGTACTATTCGGGTTTGTGACAGAGATGCTTCAGTGCTATTTGATCCAGGGTCTACGTATTCGTATGTGTCCTCTTATTTTGCACCATACCTGGTCATGCCTAGTGATCCACTAAGTATTCATGTTTATGTAGCTACACCAGTGGGTGATTCTATCGTGGTCGTTCGTGTCCATCGTTCTTGTGTTGTGGTGATTGGGGGTCTTGAGACCCGTGTTGATTTATTGCTTTTAGGTATGGTCGACTTTGATGTTATATTGGGGATGGACTGGTTGTCCCCATATCATGCCATCTTGGGTTGTCATGCCAAGACGGTGACCTTAGCCTTGCCAGATTTGCCCCGTTTGGAGTAGAAAGGAACTCCTGGTCATTTTACCCGCAACGTCATTTCGTACATGAAGGCTCGGCGTATGGTCGAGAACGGGTGTTTGTCTTATTTGGCTTATGTGCGCGATTCCAGTGTTGAGGTTCCCTCTATTAATTCAATGCCCGACCTGCTAGGGATGCCACCCGACAGGGGCATTGATTTCTGCATTGATCTGGCTCCGGGCACCCAGCCCATTTCTATTCCGTCGTATCGCATGGCCCCGCCAGAGTTGAAAGAGTTGAAGGAACAGTTGCAGGATTTGCTTGGGAAGGGTTTCATTAGGCCTAGTGTTTCCCCTTGGGGTGATCCAGTATTGTTTGTGAAGAAAAAGGATGGTTCGATGAGGATGTGCATTGATTACCGGCAATTGAACAAGGTTACGATCAAGAATAAGTATCCACTGTCGAGGATTGATGATTTGTTCGATCAGCTTCAGGGCGCCAGGGTATTTTCGAAGATAGACTTGAGATCTGGCTACCATCAATTGAGGATTAGGGCATCCGATGTCCCTAAGACAGCTTTCCGCACTCGGTACGTGCATTATGAGTTTTTGGTCATGTCGTTTGGGTTGACGAATGCCCCAGCAGCTCATATGGATTTGATGAACCAAGTGTTCAGGCCTTATTTGGACTCATTCATGATAGTCTTCATTGATGATATATTGATATACTCCCGCACTCAGGAGGAGCACGAGCAGCATCTCAAAGTGGTTCTTCAGACTCTAAGGGATAGTCAGCTTTATGTAAAGTTTTTCGAAGTGTGAGTTCTGGTTGAGTTCAGTTGCATCCTGGGTCATGTCGTGTCACCAAAGGGTATTTAGGTTGACTCGAAGAAGATTGAGGCAGTCAAGAACTGGCCTAGACCAGCATCAGCTACAGAGATTCGGAGTTTCTTGGGATTGGCAGGCTATTATCGTCAGTTCATGGAGGGATTCTCATCTATTTCAACCCCAATGACCAGGTTGACCCAGAAGGGCGCCCAGTTCAGATGGTCGGACGAGTGTGAGGTGAGCTTTCATAGGCTCAAGACAGCTCTGACTACGGCACCGGTGTTGGTTTTGCCCACAGGTTCAGGGCCTTATACAGTCTATTGTGATGCTTGATGCAGGATGGCAAGGTCATTGCTTATGCTTCGAGGCAGTTGAAGATTCATAAGAAGAACTATCCAGTGCATGATTTGGATTTAGCAGCCATTGTCCACGCATTGAAGATTTGGAGGCACTATCTGTATGGCGTGGCGTGTGAGGTGTTCACTAATCATAAGAGTCATCAGTACTTGTTCAAGCAAAAGGAGTTGAATTTGAGGTAGAAAAGGTGGTTGGAGTTGTTGAAAGATTATGATATTACCATCTTATATCACCCGGGGAAGGCCAACGTGGTGGCTGATGCTTTGAGTAGGAAGTCAGCTAGTATGGGCAGTCTTGCTTTTATTCCAGCCAGTCAGAGGCCGCTTGCTTTGGATGTTCAGGCTTTGGTAAATCGATTTGTGAGGTTGGATACTTCTGAGCCTAGTTGAGTGTTGGCTTTTACGATCGCTCGTTCTTCATTATTAGAGAATATCTGTGATTGGCAGTTTGATGATCCCCATTTGTGTGTCCTTAGAGACACAGTGCAGCGCGGAGGTGCCAAGCAGGTGACCTTAGATAATGGTGGTGTTTTGAGATTGCAGGGGCGAGTTTGTGTGCCCAATGTTGATGGGATTCGAGAGTTGATTTTAGAGGAGGCCCATAGTTCCCGGTACTCTATTCATCCGGGCGCCGCGAGGATGTATCAGGATTTGTGGCAACATTATTGGTGGCGTAGAATGAAGAAGGATATTGTGGCATATGTGGCGCGGTGTTTGAATTGTCAACAGGTTAAGTATGAGCATCAGAGGTCTGGTGGTCTATTTTAGAGGATTGAGCTTCTTGAGTGGAAGTGGGAGAGGATCACTATGGACTTCGTTACTGGACTCCCGTTGACCCGGAAGACGTTCGATGCAGTTTGGGTCATTGTTGATAGGCTGACCAAGTCAGCGCATTTCATTCTTATGGCAGTCTCCTATTCATCCGAGAGGTTAACTGAGATCTATATCCGGGAGACTATTCGCCTTCATGGTGTGCCGGTATCTATTATTTCGGACCGGGGCACACAGTTTACCTCGCATTTCTGGGGAGCAGTTCAGCGAGAGTTAGGCACCCAGGTGGAGTTGAGCATAACATTTCATCCTCAGATGGATGGTCAGTCTGAGCGGACTATTCAGATATTGGAGGATATGCTCCGAGCTTGTGTTATTGACTTTGGAGGATCATGGGATCAGTTCTTGCATTTAGCAGAGTTTGCCTACAAAAACAGCTACCGGTCGAGTATCCAGATGGCTCCTTATGAGGCTTTATATGGTAGGCGGTGTCGATCTCCGGTTGGATGGTTTGAGCTGGGAGAGGCTCGGTTGTTGGGTACATATTTGGTTCAAGAGGCCTTGGACAAGGTATTATTCAGGATAGGCTTCGTACAACTCAGTCCAGGAAAAAGAGTTATGGAGATCGTAAGGTTTGAGATGTGGCTTTCATGGTTGGGGAGTGAGTATTGCTCCGAGTGTAGCCTATGAAGGGCGTGATGGATTTGGGAAGAAAGGCAAGCTTAGCCCTAGATTCATCGGTCTGTTTGAGATTCTTGATCGAGTGGGAGAGGTGGCTTATAGATTTGCATTTCCACCTAGCTTATCAGCCGTACATCTAGTTTTTCATGTGTCAATGCTTCGGAGGTATCACGGCGATCCAACCCACGTGTAAGATTTCAGCACTGTCCAGTTGGACAAGGACTTATCTTATGAGGAGGAGCCGGTAGCTATTCTAGACCGGCAGATTCGTCAGTTGAGATCCAAGAGTTTCCCTTCTGTTCGTGTTCAGTGGAGAGGTCAGCCTCTAAGGACTCGACCTGGGAGTCCGAGTCCGATATGCGGAGCCGTTACCCTCATCTATTTTATGACTCAGGTACTTCCTTCTTCTGTCCGTTGAGGACGAACAGTTGTTTTAGAGGTGGAGAATGTGATGACCCAACCTATGTTATTACCCATTTCGTACTTTCGAGGCCTTGAAAACCTCATTTTTATTTGCCTCAATTTGCGTGCGCAGTCCCGACGCGTAGTCTGACAGCTTAAATATGAAATTCTGTGAAAAATGCAAAGATTTGATTTTGAAATGAATCAATTTGACTTCGGTCAACATTTTGGATAAACGGACCCGAACCCGTGATTTGACGGTCCCGGTGGTTCCGTAGGAAAATATAGGACTTGGGCGTATGCCCGAAATCGAATTCCGAGATCCCAAGCCCGGAAAATGAATTTTTGAGTAAAAATTGTTTTCTGAAAATATTTAAGGTAATTGAAAATGAAATCTGATTAGAAAGTAATGGTATCGGGCCCGTATTTTGGTTGCGACGCCCGATACAAGTCTTATATATGGTTTAAGCACTTTCTGTAAAGTTTGGTTGAAATCGGATTTTGTTTGACGTGTTTCGGACTTAAAAATGAAAAAAACTTGATGTTTTATGAAATTTGATAGGATTCATGGATTTTGAGGCCTAATGCGATGTGTACGATGTTTTTTTGGCGATTTGATCGCACGGGCAAGTTCGTAGGAGGTTGTGTGAGTAATCTGTGAAATTTGGTATCATTCCGAGATATATAAGTCAGTTCGGCACGTTGTTAGCGAAATTAGAAAACTTAAAATCCCGAAGTTTGGTTCTTGAGGTTTGGGGGTGTGATTTCGAGTTTTAGCGTCGTTTTAAGTGTTCTGAGGGCTCGAGCGAGTCTGTATTATGATTTGGGACTCGTTGGTATATTTGGATTAGGGGGTGGGCCCAGGTGCCTTCCGAGCACCTAACGGGGCTAAAAACTAGCAAACTCAGTTGTTGGTGCACCTACTCTCGTGTGACCGCAGGTGCGGTTGCCCAGCATCGCAGGTGCGAGACCGCAAGAGCGGTCCCAGGCATCCCAGGTGCGAGCACCAGTGGGCTGGCCAGCCTTCGCAGGTGCGGAGCATTTCATCGCAGGCGCGAGACCGCAGGTGCGGTTGCCCAGCATCGCAGGTGCGAGACCGCAAGAGCGGTCCCAGGCATCCCAGGTGCGAGCACCAGTGGGCTGGCCAGCCTTCGCAGGTGCGGAGCATTTCATCGCAGGCGCGAGACCGCAGGTGCGGTCTCCTCTTCGCAGGTGCGATCCCAGACCCCCCCCCCAGCCCAATGCCGCAGGTGCGAGGTTCTTCTTGCAAGTGCGAGACCGCAGGTGGGGTCCATCCATCGCAGGTGCGATCACTGTTCAGGCAGTGAGTTTAAGTACGAGTTTTAAACCCATTTCTCTCATATTTCATCTTCTTCCTTAGGCGAATTCCACCATTTTTAAGAGCTTTCGACCAGGTCTTGTAAGGTAATTAAATTCCACCCATAAATTTGTTTCATGCATGTATCTTAGCCTAATTAACTACATAAACTAGTGCAAAAATTCAAGAAAAAGGGTAGTGACCTAGAACTTGTGATCATTGAGAAATTTTCTTTGAGTTGTCCATGAAAGCAAGTAAAAATCGTATATTAATGATCCTTAGGCTTTGGGTGAGTATTCCCTTCGAGAATTTCAAGAATCCGAGCGAGTGGACCCGGGGTCGAATTTCGACAAATTTGAAAGGATGCTAGGAAATGGATAATTAGGCCATGTAATTGAATCTTTGAATCCTTATTTATATACTTGTGTTGATTATGTCTAGATAATACCATTCCGGAGTCGAATTCTAAAGGAAAGGAGGTGTTAGAAGGTTGATTTCTATACTTTGGACCCGAGGTAAGTGTTCGATCTAACCTTAGCTTGAGGGAATAGGAGTCGAGTATAATTTTCTACTTGCTAATTGTCAAATACGATGTATAGGAATGGTGACGAGTATCCATACATTGGTGTCTAGCATGACCATGAGTCCTTATATTGTGAATATTCTGATTTTGTGGTAATTTCCATGCTAAATTGATGATTTCTATATGTTGTGAAGAATATGTGAAGGGAATTGTAATCTTTAAACTCTGTTGGAGCATTGACTCAAATCGCAACACGAACGATGAAGGTATATGAAATAATTTTATCCTTTGGAGCATTGGCTCAGATTGTAACACGAACGATGAAGGTTTATGAAATAATTGTATCCTTTGGAGCATTGGCTCAAGTAATAGAGTAAATTATGAAATGAAGTGAAATAAAGAGAAAGAGCTACCAAGATAATACCTTTTCCGGCTCATTGATGCGTTCAGATTGTCTCCCTTGTTGGGATGTTGAGATTACTGTTATTGTTCCCTTTCCGGGATTTAATTTGTGACATTGTTCTCTTGCCGGGATTTAATTGTTTAATTGATATTCCCTTGCCGGGATTTCTATTTTATTTTATTTACTCCCTTTCCCTTGTTTGTGATTGCTGTTTGGGTGAGGAAGAGTGTTAAAGCACGAAGGTTGATGTCGTGCAGTGTGAGGAAGAGTGTTAAAGCACGAAGGGTGATGCCGTGCACTGTTAGGAAGAGTGTTAAAGCACGAAGGGTGATGCCGTGCATTGTTTGATATTGTTCCCTTGCCGAAGTTATTATTTCTATTCTGTTTACTCCCTTGCCCTTATTTGTGATTGTTGTTTGGGTGAGGAAGAGTGCTAAAGCACGAAGGGTGATGCCGTGCATTGTTTGATATTGTGAGGAAAGAGTGTAAAGCACGAAGGGTGATGTCGTGCCGTACGATGTACCATTCCGTACCATATTCATTGATTATACAGTGAGGAAAGAGAGTAAAACCACGAAGGGTGATGCCGTGCCATGATTTACATTGATTACATTATACATTGCATAGTGAGGACGAGAGTAAAAGCACTAAGGGTGATGCTGTGCAAGTTTGTGATTTCTGCTTTTTTTCCTTATTGAGATTTCCTATATGAAATTGTTATCTCCCCACAGCATGTCCCCCTTCCTTTATTCATTGTTTTCTCCCTATATTTCTTATCCGTTGCACATATGTATATATATTTATTTGAACTATACAGGTTGATTTGGTAGTCTGGTTCTAGCCTCGTCACTACTTCGCCGAGGTTAGGCTAGGCACTTACTCAGTACATGGGGTCGGTTGTACTGATGCTACACCTGCACTTCTTTATGTTGTGCAGATTACGCAGCCGGACCCGGAGGACATCATTAGTGGGAGTGTCTTCCAGCTCATCATAGAGGCTTCAAGGTATACCCGTTGGCGTTCGTGGGCCTTGGCGTCTCTTCCATCCCTTTGTCTTCGATTCTGTCTTGTTTTTCCTTCAGTTTCAGAGGCAGACATGTATTTCCTTTCAGACTTGTATTTAGCACTTGTAGACAATTCGTGAGTTAGTGACACCAGGTTTTGGAAAATTTTGCGTCGACGTATTGTGATTGTCTTTACTTAGCTTAAAACCGTATTTATTTTCGCTGTTTAATTTGTGAACTGATTTAGTTTATTCTATTAGAATGAGGTTATGATGCTAGTTTAACTACACACGTTGGCTTGTCTAGCGGGTTCAACGTTAGACGCCATCACGACCCGACGGTGGGATTTCGGGGCGTGACAATTACATTTATTTATGCTGGTCTGTTTAAGTGCTTCCTTAGACCAAATGTGTGCCACCATGTTTCCTTCATTAAAATTATGCTTCAGCACGACTTTCCGCTTCCGCATTGCTTGCACTATTAGCCACCTGCATTGTGAAATTAAATTTGCATAAGTATGGTAGTTTTTCTCAAGCATATGCATTACGTGAGTTGCATCCGTCTCCACTTCGATAGGTAGTAGATTCTCCTGCAAAATTAGTTGGAGAGCTTGTTGTAGAGCTTGTAATTCTACTTGCAGCAGATTCAGTGCATGGGTTTTTATTGTGGCAGTCGGTCATCCATTCCCCTTTGGAATTTCGTATAACTCCTCCCATGCCTCCTTGTAAGCAATTGTTGTTGAAAGAACCATCAATATTAATCTTGTACCATCCTTTTTGGGGAGGGTGCCAACTTACATTAATATTTTTCTTAATCGTATATGTTGTCGGATTAGTAGCTAAGAATTTAAATTCTAAATCTAGCTTGATTATATTGTGGGGGGTAATTTTATGGGATGTGTTGTTTTGGTTGTTAAAGTTCTTATTATTCAAAATGATCCACAATGTGTATGGAAATAATTCTTCCCGTGATGTATGTTGATTGTGGAGTGTTACGTTAACACCCTTTAGATGATCGATCTTGTTACATTCCCATTATTGGTGGTGGTTTTCCATCCCATCGATTCTCATAAGGATTTTGCAATATAACATTTCAAAAAAAATGTGGCTTGTGGATTCGTTAGAGGTTTTACAAACTGGACATACATGGGTCGGGATTCTATCATGATAGCATTTCCACATGAAGAATTTTATTTTGTTGAGGCACTTAAGTTCCCAAATCCATTTGAAGTTCTTGACATTTGGCTCATTATCTTCCCAAAGATTATAACATGAGCTCATTGTGAAGATATCAGTGTTATTGAGAATCCATAAGGGAGAGTTATTGTTTGGGTTATGTGTTAAATCCACTGTTTTTATGTGATTGATGATATCATTTGGGATTTCAAATGAGATTTTTTCTAGGTCCCATTCTCCTGTTCCACCAATGTATCTTATTCTCAAACAAGATTCCTCTTTATTTAAGAGACCTATGATACGATCCCTAAGATTGTTGACCCTTGGTATCCAATTACTACCCCATATGTGTAGTAGGGAATTTTTGTCAACCGTCCATCGAATATTGAAATGGATCCATCTTGTTAAGAGACTATTCTTAGTGTGTGACCTTGGATTTTTAATACCGTTGTTACAGTATTTGTTGGTCAAGATTTTTGCTCATAGGGCAAATGGGTTATTAAGAGCTCTCCAAGATAGGCTGGTTAATATGGCAATATTTTTTGACTTAGCTTTCCTGATGCCAAGGCCTCCAAGCTCCTAAGTGTCACGACCCAATTTACCCTCCGAAAGGTATCGTGACAGCACCTAGTCTCTACAACTAGGTAAGCCTAATATTACGGGAAAACTTTAATAAAAACACAAGAAATAAGGAAAATAAAGGCATAATCTAAATAGCAAAACAGTGCTGCTCGGCTCATACAAAATATTCTCACAATGACCCTGAATGTCACAAGTCACAAGCTTCTAATAACTACTGTAGTTCTAAACAAGTATGGAAGTACATAAAAAGATCCTAAACGATTGAGTAGATTCTACGGACGCGGAAGAAATACCTTGTAGTCTCCTAGAATCGGCAGCAAATACTATCCTCGAGGCTGATAGCTCGTACCGGGATCTGCACACAAAAACATGTGCAGGAAAGGGCATGAGTACACCACATTGGTACCCAGTAAGTGCCAAGCCTAACCTTGGTCAAGTAGTGACGAGGTCAGGTTAAGGACCTACTAGAGTAAATATAATCAATTTAAAACGGTAAAGTAGATAAGTAAATTTTACTTTAAAAAACTAAAGAAAACATTCGAAAACTTAACAGTCAAGGGAGTCCTTGGCTCAGAACAAGGTAAACTCAAGGTGGAATCTCCCGGGATACCATCCTGTAGTTCCAAATGATTATGCAGTGCAGGAGGATATCCCGGAATACGTCCGTAGTCCCAAAGTAAATATGTAGTACATGGGGATATCCTGGAATACGTCCGTAGTCCCAAAGTAAATATGCAGTACATGGGGAATCTCCCAGACGTACGTAGTCCCAAAATAAATATGCAGTACAGGGAGAATCTCCCAGAATACGTTTGTAGTCCCAAAATAAATATGCAGTACAGGGGGATCTCCCGAAATACATTTGTAGTCCCAATTTAAATATGCGATGCAAGATAAAATGATAGATATGGCATTGAATTTCTACAGTTCATACTAATCACAGGTGCGAAAAGTCAGTTAACGGGCTGGGGCCACATCTGCGACTCCCCAGCCACATCTGCGGTCCCTGAAGCCTTGGCCTTGTCCGCTTCTGCAATTACCAAGCCGCTTCTGCAGTGCCACACTTGCGGTCCAGCATCCGCAGGTGCGAAAGTGACAGGTTTAGCACACCAGAAAATTTGCCTAAGTCCAAAATTCTTCCCGTTGAGCATCTAAAATACACCTGAGGCCTCCGGGACCTCAACCAAACCTACCAACCAGTCCTATAACATCATTCGGACTTAGTCGAGCCTTCAAATCGCATCGAATAACACCAAAAACAAGAATTAAACATGAATTCAAGCTAAGGAAATTAGCCTTTTTTCAAAATCCACAAACGATGCCGAAACACGTCAAACCTAGTCCGAATGACCTTAAATTTGACACACGTGTCATAAATGACACTACGAACCTACAGCCACTTCCGGAATTCCATTCCGAGCTCGATATAAAAATTTCCCCTATCGGCCGAAATCGCCGAAAAACTTCCGCCAATTCAAGCCTAAATCTACTACAAACCCAAAACACATTCCGGACGTGCTCCTAACCCCAAAATCACTCAACGGAGCTCACAAAGTCGACAAAAATTCCATTTCGAACCCATCTTCACACAGTTCCGACTACGATCCAAATTCTAAGGCTTAAACTCACAACTTGGACTAAGTGTCCCGAGACTCCCCGAATTCCATAACTAATCACTCCGGCAAGTCACAATAGAAGAAACAAACATGGAGAAAGTAGTTATTAGAGGATCAGGGCTCTAACTCTCAAAATGACTGGTATACTTAGGTCTGGTAATAGTATCCCAATTAAAAAGATGCATTTTCCTTTTTTCCGACGTGCTACCCTATGTAAAATCTTTTTGAATTTTGTCTATGGTGTTAATATTTTTTGCAGGGAGAAGGGATAATTGCATTATATGGTTTGAGAGAGTGTTGAGAGTGGAGGGGGCTAAGTGTCACAACCCGATTTACCCTCTGAAAGGCATCGTGACGGCACCTAGTCTACGACTAGGTGAGCCTAACTGCGATAAAGGTATTAAATAGAAACAACAAAATAGAGACGGAATAAAGTAAATCTACTAATGAAACATCGCCACTTGGCACGTACAAAATGTAACTTCCCAAAACCCGAAAATATCACAAACAATCACAAGCTTCTGACACTACTGTAGCTCTAACTAAAACTGGAAAAGTACATAAGAACGTTTCTACAAGATAGAATAGAAGGAGACTCGGAGGATTCTGCGGACGCGGCAGAAGTACCTTGTAGTCTCCCGGAATCAGCAGCAACAACTAACCACGAGGCTGATAGCTCGTACCTGGATCTGCACACGAAAACATGTGTAGGAAAGGGCATGAGTACACCACACTTGGTACCCAGTAAGTGCCAAGCTTAACCCCAGTCAAGTAGTGACGAGGTCAGGTTAAGGCTCTACTGTAAATCTAAATAAGTCAGTTTAAAACAGTACAAAAGATAGGTAATGTTTACAGTAAACAGTTTAAGAAAAACAATATAAGTTTACAGTAAGAAAATCCTCGGCTCAGCATAATATATATATCACAAAGTGAAATCTCCCGGGATACCGTCCCGTAGTTTGAAATGATTATACAGTACGGGGAAAGCTCCCGGAACACGTCTGTAGTCCCAAGTTAAATATGCAGTATAGGGGGAAAGCTCCCAGAATACGTCCGTAGTCCCAATTTAAATATGCAGTACAGGGGGAAAGCTCCTGAAATACGTCTGTAGTCCCAATTTAAATATGCTACTGGAGAAAGCTCCCGGAATACGTCCGTAGTCCCAATTTAATTATGAAATGTGAATGAATGCCGGATAAGGTTTATTTGAACAGTTCAGGAGAAAATTCACAGGAAAAACACGGGATAGGACTAACTAAACATGGCGCACATAGTATCAAATAGAAATTTCAGGTAAAACAGGTACGCATGCTCCTTCCCAATCTAAACTACACAATTAGCACATTAAACAGTAAAATAAGAGTGAAATGATTTATGGTATGGGAGGAAAAATGGAATTTTAGAAACAATGGCCCGTTCATGTACTCGTCACCTCACATACACGACACCTATACGACAAATAGTATCAAAAAGACCTAAGGGGAAGTCCCCAACACAGAGTTAGGCAAGCCACTTACCTCGACTGCTCAACTCAACTCAAGACCACGCTCTTGCCACGAGTACCCGACTCCGAATGGCCCAAATCTATTGAATTCAAATACATAATGTAAATATCATTGTAAGAAATCAGTCTAACTAATTAGCTCAAGGCTAATACGCGAAATTAGGAAAATTGCCCAAAAAGTCCCCCGGGCCCACGTCTCGGAAACGAGTAAAAATTATAAATTTTGAACACATATTCACTCATGAGTCTAACCATATAATAATTACTCTAATCGGATATCAAAATCCGATCAAACTTAAAATTTTGGCCTAGGAACTTTATCCAATTTTCCCCTAATTTTCCACCATAAATTTGAATTTAAGGATAGATTTAAGAGTATAATCATGCGAATTATTCTAAACCAAGTAGGAATCACTTACCCAAATTGCCCAGGTGAAAATCTCCCCAAAAATCGCACTTTCCCGAGCTCCCAAGTTCAAAATATGAAAAAACGGTTCAAACCCTCGATTTTGGGTCTTTTATGATTCTGCCCAGTTCTTCTTCAGTGCAATCGCGGAACCCCAGTCGTTATCGCGGAGTGTAACAAACACACGCCTAAAATTTCCTCTACGCGAACGCAGGGATTTGTTCGTGAACGCGGCCCTCAACCTACACAGACCTACACAATCGCGGTTGGCCTCACGCGACCGCGTAGAGATACGCTCAAACACCTGCTGCCTATATTCTTCTATGCGAACGCAACGGTGCCCACGTGAACGAAGTGGCTAAGCTGCGCAACCTATGTGATCGCGAACCTCTTTATGCGATTGCAGAGAACAAAAATCCTGCCTGCCTCCACCTACTTTACACGATCACTGATTCTCTCACACGATCACAATGAAGAAAAAGCTGCTGCAATAACACTAGGAAACCAGCAAAATACACAAGGCTAAAAATGCCCTTTTGAGCACCCGAAACACACCCGAGGCCCCCGGGACCTCAACCAAACTTACCAACCAGTCCTAATACCTCATTCAAACTTAGTCGAGTTTTCAAAACACGTCCCAATCAAAATCACCAATTATACATGGATTCGAGCCTAAGAACTTATGAAATTCCAAAATCCACAACTGATGCCGAAACACATCAAAAATTGGTCTGAATGACCTCAAATTTTACACACCATGTCATAAATGACACCACAGACCTACAACTGCTCTCGAAATTCCATTCCGAGCCTGATATCAAAATTTCACCTATCGTCTGAAATTGCCGAAATTCTAACTTTCGCCAATTCAATCCTAAATCTACTACATACCTTGAGAACACATTCCAAACAAGCTCCTAACTCCTAAATCACCCAACAGAGCTAACAGAGTCGACGGAATTCCATTCTAGATCAGTCTTCACACAGTTCCAACTACGATTCGATTTTTAAAGCTTAAACTCATATATAGGGACTATGTGTCCAAAAACTCTCTGAAGCAACTAATCATTCCAACAAGTCCCATAAGCAAATATAAAAGTGGGGAAGGCAGTTATTAGGGGTTCGGGGCGCCAACTCTCAAAACGACCGACCGGGTCGTTACATTCTCCCCCTCTTAAGAAAAATGTTCATCCTCGAACGAGTATAAAGACATACCTGAAGCTATGAAAAGATGAGTGCACTGACTGCGCATATCCTGCTCGGTTTCCCAAGTCGCTTCCTCGACCGGCTGAACCCTCCACTTAACCTTGACTGATGCTATATTCTTTGACCTGAGCATTCTGACTTGTCTATCCAATATAGCTACTAGCTCCTCAACATATGATAGATCCTTGTCCAGTTGGACTGAATTTTCAAATCCAAAACATGAGTCGTGTCACCGTGATACTTCTGGAGCATAGAGACGTGGAATATCGGATGAAATCCTGCTAGGTTGGGAGGCAAGGCTAGCTCATAAGAAACCTCACCAACACGTCGCAACACCTCAAAAAGACCAATGAATCTCGGACTCAGCTTAAACTTCTTCCCGAACCTCATGACGCCCTTCATAGGAGATGCCCAAAGCAAAACCCGATCACCAGCCATAAATGCCAAATCACGAACCTTCCGGTTCGCATAACTCTTCTGCTTGGACTGAGCTGTGCGAAGTCTCTCCTGAATCACCTTCACCTCGTCCAGGGCATCCTAGACCAAATCTGTACCCAACAATCGGGCCTCGCCCGGCTCAAACCATATCACTGGGGACTGGCACCGTCTACCATACAAAGCCTCATACGGCACCATCTGAATACTGGACCGGTAGCTGTTATTATAAGCAAACTATGCAAGTGGCAAGTATCGGTCCCATGACCCTCCAACATCCATCAAAAAAGCACGGAGCATATCCTCAAGAATCTGAATCGTGCACTCGGACTGCCCGTCCGTCTGAGGGTGAAAAGTTGTACTCAACTCTACCCTGGTGCCTAGCTCCTGCTGAACGGCTCTCCAGAACCGTGAAGTGAACTGTGTATCTCTGTCTGAAATGATAGATACTGGAATACCGTGGAGGCGAACAATCTCCTTGATATAAATCTCCGCCAACCTCTCGGAGGAGTATGTAGTCAACACTGGAATGAAATGGGCTGACTTGGTGAGTCGATCTACAATCACCCAAATAGCATCAAACTTTTTCAAAGTCCGAGGAAGTCCAACCACAAAGTCCATGGTGATCCGCTCCCACTTCCACTCTGGAAGCTCAATCTATTGAAGTAACCCTCCTGGCCTCTGATGCTCATATTTGACTTGTTGACAGTTGAGACACTTGGCCACAAACTCCACTATATCCTTTTTCATCCTTCTCCACCAATAGTGATGCCTCATATCCTGGTACATCTTCACGGTACCCGAATGAATGGAATATCGCGAGCTATGGGCCTCCTCAAGAATCAACTCCCGAAGCCCATCCACATTGGGCACACAGACCCGACCCTGCATCCTCATCACACTGTCATCTCCTATAGTCACATCCCTGGTGTCACCTCGCCGAACCCTGTCCTGAAGAACCAGAAGGTGGGGATCATCATATTGGCACTCTCGAATGTGGTCATAAAGGGAAGACCGAGCCACCACACAAGCTAAAACCCGGTAGGGCTCTAAAATATTCAATCTCATGAATTGACTGGCTAAGGACTGAACATCCAAGGCTAAGGGCCTCTCAACCACCGGAAGATATGCCAAACGCTCTGCTCGGCGACTCAAGGCGTCGGGCACCATATTGGCATTCCCCGGGTGGTATAATATAGTGATGTCATAGTCCTTTAGTAACTCCAACCATCTCCGCTGGCGCAAATTGAGGTCCTTCTACTTGAACAACTACTGCAAACTCTGGTGATCCGTAAAAATCTCACATGGAACACCGTACAAATAATGACGCCAGACCTTCAGGGCGTGAACAATAGTTGCTAACTCGAGGTCATGAACCAGATAATTCTTCTTATGCACCTTCAACTGTCTGGACGCGTAGGCAATCACCATGTCGTCCTGCATCAATACTGCTCCAAGTACAATCCTTGAGGCATCATAGTAGATAGTGTAGGACCCCGAACCTATAGACAACACTAATACTGGGGCCGAAGTCAAAGCTGTCTTGAGCTTCTGAAAGCTCTCCTCATACTCCTCGGTCCACCTAAACGGAGCACCCTTCTGGGTCAGTCTGATCATAGGTGTTGCAATAGATGAAAACCCCTCTACAAAGTGACGGTAGTACCCTGCCAAACCAAGAAAACTGCGGATCTCCGTAGCTAATGACGGTCTAGGCCAACTCTGTACCGCCTCCACCTTCTTCGGATCTACTTTGATCCCATCCCAAGACACTGTGTGGCCCAAGAATGCCACTGAATCAAGACAGAACTCACACTTAGAGAATTTTGCATACAATCTCTTCTCCCTCAAAGTCTGAAGCACGATTCTCAAGTGTTGATCATGATCTTCCCGTGATCGGCAATACACCAGAATGTCGTCAATAAACACAATGACAAAGGAATAAAGATAAGGCCGGAACACACTGTGCATCAAATGCATAAAAGCTACTGGGGCATTGGTCAGCCCAAATGACATGACAAGAAATTCATAGTGACCATAACTGGTACTGAAGGCAGTCTTCGGGATGTCCGACTTCCAAATCTTCAGCTGATGATAGCCAGATCGCAAGTTAATCTTGGAGAATACTCTGGAACCCTGTAGTTGGTAGAATAAATCATCAATGCGAGGCAAAGGATATATGTTCTTCACTGTAACCTTGTTCAGCTGCCGATAATCAATACACATACGCATAGAACCATCTTTTTTCTTCACAAATAATACCAGAGCACCCCAAGGTGATACACTGGGTCTGATGAAACCCTTATCAAGAAACTCTTGTAACTGATCCTTCAACTCCTTCAACTCAGGAGGATCCATATGGTAAGGAGGAATAGAAATGGGTTGAGTGTCTGGCAACAAATCAATGTCGAAGTCAATATCTCTGTCGGGCGGCATACCCGGAAGATTAGCTGGGAAAACATCATGAAAGTCCCTCACTACTGAGACTGACTCAACTGGAGGGGTATCAACACTGACATTTCTCACATAGGCCAAATACGCATCACACCCCTTTTCAACCATCCGCTGAGCCTTAAGGAAAGAAATGACCCTGCGGGGAGTATACTCTAAGGTACCTCTCCAATATAATCTCGGCAAGCCTGGCATAGACAGCGTCACCTTCTTAGCGTGACAATCAAGAATAGCATAATGGGGCGACAACTAGTCCATGCCCAAGATAACATCGAATTCTACCATGCTGTGTAATATCAAATCAGCCCTGGTCTCAAAACCACTAAGAGAAATCAAACACGACCGATATACGCAGTCCACAACCAGAGAGTCCCTCATAGGAGTACACACATAAACAGGGGAACTCAAAGAATCCCGAGATATCCCCAAATACGGAGCAAAATAAGAGGACACATATAAATACGTAGAGCCTGGATCAAATAATACTGATGCATCCATATGGCAGACATGGACAATACTTGTGATAACTGAGTCTGAAGCAACAGCCTCGGAACGAGCTGCAAGGGCATAGTATCTGGCCTGGCCTCCCCCTCTAGGGCGACCTCTACCTCCCCGGCCTCCACCTCGAGCTGACTGAGGAGGTGGAGTGGCAGTTGGGGCTGGAAGAATAGCCGGAGGACCCGGTGGAGCACGTGGAGGCTGATAAGACTGTGGAGGTGAACCCCCTGGCCCTGGGGCAATCTCTAATCACGTGACGAGTGTCACCACACTCAAAAAAAACCCTCGGAGGAGGCTGTGGATAAGGCTAAATAGGAGCTAGCCTGCTGGGCTGGCCGGTAATAACACCTCGAACTGGAGGCACACTGGATACTGGCAGTGCATAATAGAACTCTTGAGGTCTAGGAGGAGCTGGAATACCGCTGGCTACTGGAAGGGCTGAATGAACAGGGCGACCCACAAATCCCCTATCGTAACGTGTTGCTGGTGCACGAGCTCCTGAAAAATGGCCAGTCTCTCGTGACCTCTTGGCCTCTCTCTCCTCTCGGTCCTGGGCGAACATGCCCTCTACTCTCCTGGCAATACTCACTGCCTGCTGATAAGTGATATCCATCTCCAACTCTCTGGCCATACTGGTCTGAATACTAGGGTGAAGTCCCTCAATGAAGCGGCAAACTCGCTCTCTGACTGTGGTAACCAAGGTTGGTGTATGCCGAGCTAACTCACTGAAACAGACTGCATACTCCGACACAGTCATAGTACCCTGGCGCAACTGCTCAAACTCTATGCGCCAAGTATCCCTGAGGCTCTGAGGGACACCCTCTCGCAGAAACATCTCTGAAAACTGAGTCCAAGTGAGTGAGGCTGCCTCGTCTGGACTACTCAGCTCATAGGCCCGCCACCACTGATATGTCGTTCCCCTCAGCTGGAAAGCGGTGAAAGAAACCTCACTGGTCTCCACAATGCCCATAGTGCGGAGAATACGATGACACTCCTCAAGAAATCCCAGAGCGTCATCTGAAGCTAGTCTGCTGAAAATAGGTGGGTGGTACTTCTTGTACCTCTCAAGTATGAGTTTCTCTACCTCAGAAGCAGCTACCCTGGTCCCATGCTGTACCGGAGCCACTGGGGGCATAGGAATATACTCTGGGGCCTGATCAACCTAGCCTCTCTGCTCAAGAGTGCAGGCTGCGGGAGTCTGTGCCCCTCCCCCGGCCTGAGATGTAGCGGGAGTTATCGGAAGTAGTCCAGCCTGAGCTAGGGTGCTGAACATGCTCATGCTTTGAGCTAAAGTCTCCTGTAAGGCTGGAGCAGCAATAGGGACCTCCTGTGTCGGCTCTCCAGTTGGGGCTACTATAGGCTCCTCTGTTGCTGCTCTCGCCGGTGCTCGGGTTGCACCGCGTGGTCGTCCTCTACCCCGACCTCGGCCTCTGGTGGCTTTGGCAGGGGGCTCAGGTGCCTGGTCTTTGGTCCTCCCAGTACGGGTCCTCACCATCTGCGGGAAAGAATAGAATAGAATTTTATAATTTTGATGTCAATGACTCGCACGACAAGGAAATCAAAGAAATATGATTGTTCTTAATAGTTACATAGCCTCCCGAAGATAGATACGGACGTCTCCGCACCGATCCGCAAGACTCTAATAAATCGGCTTGTGACTTGTGACTCCTATGAACCTAGACGCTCTGATACCAACTTGTCACAACCCGATTTACCCTCCGAAAGGCATCGTGATGGCACCTAGTCTCTCCGACTAGGTAAGCCTAATTGTGATAAAGGTATTAAATAGAAACAACAAAATAGAGACGAAATAAAGTAAATCTACTAATGGAACATCGCCACTTGGCACGTACAAAATGTAACTTTCCAAAACCCGGAAATATCACAAACAATCACAAGCTTCTAACACTACTGTAGCTCTAAAAAAATGGAAAAGTACATGAGAACGTTTCTACAAGATAGAATAAAAGGAGACTCGGAGGATTCTGCGGACGCGGCAGAAGTACCTTGCAGTCTCCCGGAATCAGCAGCAACAACTAACCACGAGGCTTATAGCTCGTACCTGGATTTGCACACAAAAACATGTGCAGGAAAGGGCATAAGTACACCACATTTGGTACCCAGTAAGTGCCAAGCCTAACCCCGGTCAAGTAGTGACGAGGTCAGGTTAAGGCTCTACCAGATTTCTAAATAAGTCAGTTTAATACAGTACAAAAGATAGGTAATGTCTACAGTAAACAGTAAAAACAATATAATTTTACAGTAAGAAAATCATCGGCTCAACATAATATATATATCACAAAGTGAAATCTCCCGGGATACCGTCCCGTAGTTTCAAATGATTATGCAGTACAGGGGAAAAGCTCCCAGAATACGTCCGTACTCCCAATTTAAATATGCTGTACAGGGGGAAAGCTCCCGGAATATGTCCGTACTCCCAATTTAAATATGCAGTACAGGGGGAAAGCTCCCGGATTACGTCCGTTGTCCCAATTTAAATATGCAGTACAGGGGAAAAGCTCCTGGAATACGTCTGTAGTCCCAATTTAAATATGAAATGCTAATGAATGTCAGATAAGGTTTATTTAAACAGTTCAGGAGAAAATTCACAGGCAAAACACAGGATAGGACTAACTAAACATCGCGCACATAGTATCAAATAGAAATTTCAGGTAAAACAGGTACGCATGCTCCTTCCTAGTCTAAACTACACAATTAGCACATTAAACAGTAAAATAAGAGTGAAATGATTTATGGCTTAGGAGGAAAAATGGAATTTTAGCAACAATGTCCCATGCACGTACTCGTCACCTCACGTACACGGCACCTATACGAAAAATAGTATCAAAACAACCTAAGGGGAAGTTCCCAACACAGAGTTAGGCAAACCACTTACCTCGACTGCTCTACTCAACTCAAAACCACGCTCTTGCCACGAGTACCAGATTCTGAATGGCACAAATCTATTCAATTCAATTGCATAATGTAAATATCATTATAAGAAATTGATCTAGCTAATTAGTTCAAGGCTAATATGCGAAATTAGGAAAATTGCCCAAGAAGTCCCCCAGGCCCACGTCTCGGAAACGAGTAAAAATTATAAATTCCGAACACCCATTCACTCACGATTCTAACCATATAAGAATTAATCAAATCGGATATCAAAATCCTTATCAAACTCAAAAATTTGGCCTAGGAACTTTATCCAATTTCCCCCCAGTTTTCCACCATAAATTCGAATTTAAAGGATAGATTTAAGAGTATAATCATGGGAATTAGTCTAAACCAAGTACGAATCACTTACCCAAATTTCCCAGGTGAAAATCTCTCCAAAAATCGCACTTTCCCGAGCTCCCAAGTTCAAAATATGAAAAATGGTTCAAACCCTCGATTTTGGGTCTTTTATGATTCTGCCCAGTTCTTCTTCAGTGCGATCGCGGACCCCTAGTCGCGATCGCGGAGTGTAACAAACACATGCCTAAAATTTCCTCTACGTGAACGCAGGGATTTGTTCGCGAACGAAGCCCTCAACCTAAACAGACCTACCCAATCACGGTTGGCCTCACGCAACCACGTATAGATACGCTCAAACACCTACTGCCTAAATTCTTTTACGCGAAAGCAACGGTGCCCACGCGAACGCAATGGCTAAGCTGCCCTACCTATGCGATCGCGAACCTCTTTATGCGATCGCAGAGAACAAAAATACCTCCTATCTCCACCTACTTTACACGATCGTGGATTATCTCAAGCGATCGCAATGAAGAAAAAAACTGTTGCAATAACACCAGAAATCAGCAAAATACACAAGGCTAAAAATGCCCGTTTGAGCACCCGAAACACACCTAAGCCCTCGGGACCTCAACCAAAATTACCAACAAGTCCTAATACCTCATTAAAACTTATTCGAGTTTTCAAAACACGTCCCATAACATCAAAATCACCAATTATGCATGGATTCGAGCCTAAGAACTTATGAAATTCCAAAATCCACAATTGATGCCGAAATACGTCAAAACTGGTCCGAATGACCTCAAATTTTACACACATGTCATAAATGACACCACAGACCTACAACGACTCTCAGAATTCCATTTCGAGCCCGATATCAAAATTTCACCTATCGGCCGAAATCGCCGAAATTCTAACTTTCGCCAATTCAAGCCTAAATCTACTACAGACCTCGAGAACACATTCCGAACACGCTCCTAACTCCCAAATCACCCAACAGAGCTAACAGAGACAACAGAATTCCATTCCGGATCTGTCTTCATACAGTTCCAACTACGGTCCGATTTCTAAAGCTTAAACTCATATATAGGGACTATGTGTCCAAAAACTCTCCAAATTTCGCAACTAATCATTCCGACGAGTCCCATAAGTAGATATAAAAGTGGGGAAGGCAGTTATTAAGGGATCTAGATGCCAACTCTCAAAACGACCGACCGGGTCGTTACACTAAGGTGTTTTTCCCTGTCTTACTGAGCCACTTTGCATTCCAATTATTTAATTTGGACCTCATTCTATCTATAAGGAAATGGTAATATTTTTGTTTTGGCTTGTTAGGAGTTATTAGGAACCCTAAGTACATTCCGAATGAGTGGTTAATCTTAATATTGAAGAAGTTTGTGAGGTTTGTTTTAATATGTGGATGACAGTTTGTTTAAACCAATATTATTGACTTGTTTTTATTGATGTTATGTCCTGACATGGTGCAAAAGTTATCCAATCATTTTTGGATGGTAAGAATTGTTTTATTATTTGCCTGCCCCATTAGGGTTACGCCATCTGCGAAAAAAAAGGTGAAATTTTTGTCAACCGTATTGAATACCTTATTGAAATAGAGTCATCCTGTTAAGAGACTGTTCCAAGTGTGTGAGCTTGAAATTTTAATACCTTTGTCACAGTATTTGTTGGTCAAGATTTTTTCTCATAGGGAAGATAGGTTATTAAGAGCTCTCCAAGATATGCTGGTTGATATGGAAATATTTTTTTACTTAGCTTTCCTGATGCCAAGGCCTCCAAGCTCCTTAGGTCTGGTAATAATATCCCAATTAATAAGATGCATTTTTATTTTTTTCGTCGAGCTACCCCATATAAAATCTCTTTGAATTTTGTCTATGGTGTTAAGATTTTTTGTGGGGAGAAGGAATAATTACATTATATGGTTTGGGAGAGTATTGAGAGTGGAGGAAGCTAAGGTGTTTTTCCTTGTCTTACTGAGCCACTTTGCATTCCAATTATTTAATTTGGGCCTTATTCTATCTATAAGGAAATGGTAATATTTTGCTTTTGGCTTGTTAGGAGTTCTTGGGAAACCTAAGAACATTCCAAATGAGTGGCTAATCTTAATATTAAAGAAGTTGGTGAGGTTGTTTTTAATATGTGAATGGCAATTTTTTAAGCCAATATTATTGACTTGTTTTTATTGATGTTATGTCCTGACATAGTGCAAAATTTATCCAAGCATTGTTGGATGGTAAGCATTGTTTTATTATTTGCCTGCCCCATTAGGGTTAGGCCATTTGCGGAAAAAAGGTGAATTTTTTGTGAACCGTCCATCGAATACCTTATTGAAATGGAGCCATCCTGTTAAGAAAATGTTGCAAGTGTGTGATCTTGACTTTTTAATACTGTTGTTACAATTTTTGTTGGTCAAGATTTTTGCTCATAGGGCAGATGAGTTATTAAGAGCTCTCCAAGACAGGCTGCTTAATATGACAATATTTTTTTACTTAGCTTTCCTGATGCCAAGGCCTCCAAGATTCTTAGGTCTAGGAATAGTATCCCAATTAAAAAGATGCATTTTCCTTTTTTCCGTCGTGCTACCCCATATAAAATCTCTTTGACTTTTATCTATGGTGTTAAGATTTTTGTGGGGAGAAGGGATAATTACATTATATGGTTTGGGAGAGTGTTGAGAGTGAAGGAGGCTAAGGTGCTTCTCCCTGTCTTAATGAGCCACTTTGCATTCCAATTATTTAATTTGGACCTTATTCTATCTATAAGAAAATGGTAATCTCTTGCTTTTGTCTTGTTAGGAGTTATTGGGAAACCTAAGTACATTCCGAACGAGTAGATAATCTTAATATCGAAGAAGTTTGTGAAGTTATTTTTAATATGTGGATGGCAATTTTTTTAAACCAATAATATTGACTTGTTTTTATTGATGTTATGTCCTGACATAGTGCATAAGTTATCCAAGATTTGTTGAATGGTAAGCATTGTTTTATTATTTGACTGCCCCATTAGGGTTAGGTCATCTGCGAAAAAAAGATGGGATAGATGAAGGACCATTCTAGTTTGTCGAAAGCTTTTTCTAGATCAATTTTAAGAACAACACTGGTTTTCCCTTTGACGTGTTTAACTTCCTAATGATTTCCTAAACGATAATAGCATTATCACTGGCCCGCCTATTTTTTAAAGAAGCTAGCATGTTTTTGGCTAATAAGAAGATTTAGGAAGGACTTGATATGATTTGCAATTATTTTAGTAATAATTTTGTATATGGTATTGCAAAGACTTATAGGTCTAAAGTTAATTAGATTATTTGCATTATCAATTTTGGGGATTAGACATAAATAAATATCATTTATGTTTGGGGGATTTTTTTTGTTTGAAATACATTTTGGTAAAGGTTAATAACTTTGTTGCCCACTATGTGCCAATATTTTTTTTAGAAGAAGGGGTGTAGCCCATCCTGCCCTGGAACTTTGTATGGCTTGAAATAGAAAACAACCTTCCTAATTTCATGATTTCTAAGAGATTTATCAAGGCTTGAAAGATCAATAGTATAGAAATCTGGGGTATCATCTTTAATGTATGACCAGTTTGAGTTGTCGTGGGATGTTGTGAAGAGATTTGTAAAATAATTTATTGTGTGAGTCATTATGACATTTTGATCATCCAACGAGTTTCTGTTATCATCTTTGAAGTAGACAATGTTATTTCTCCTTCTTCTATTAGTAGTCTTGATATGGAAGAATCTAGTATTCTCTCACCATCATTAAGCCAATTTATTATTGATCTTAGTTTCCAGTATTCCTCTTCAAGTTTGAATATATCAATATATTCTACAATTAGTGACTCCTCAAGGTTACAAAGGAAACTACTAGATGGATACTTAGGAAAATTTTGGATACCCTTTAATCGGTTTAGGATTTTCCTTTTTTTTCGAGGATGCTACCAAAGGTGTTTCTTTTCCAGTTGAGGGCTGTATTTTTAAAAAAAATTGTTCCCTCAATAAGGTCTCTATCATTCCAACTATTATGGACAATATTAATAAAGTCCGGATTAGAGCACCGTATAGTTTCCATTCTAAAAAGTTTCTCAAAATTATTGCTCATCTTATACCTAATGGATATGAGGATAGGGTTATGGTCTGAGTGAGTTTTTGGAAGATGTGTTATGTTCATATTTGGGTAATTCTCTAACAATTCCACATTCGAGTAGACCCTATCCAGTCTTTCCATTATCAGTCCATTTTTCTTTTCCGATGGTTTGACCAAATGTATTTACACCCTTTGAAACCCAAGTCAACTAGGTTGCAATGGTTTAAACAGTTAATTAAAGAATTTGCCCTATTTTGATTGATATCTCTACCTCCAAATTCATCCATGGGATTTATAACTTCATGAAAATCCCCCTACCAACCATGGGCCCTTATATCTATTGAAAATATTTCTCAAATTATTCCATAGAATATTTCTATCCAAAATATTGGTACTAGCATATAAAGCACTAAAAATCCAAGGGATTTGTTTAGATCTTACCTTGATCATAGCATGGATTTCCTGGCCACTCCTTGTGAAGTTGTTCGCTGTTACCATATTGTGATTCCACAATATCACAAGGCCATCGCTTGACCTATGGCTGGCACTTCGATTATTTCAGTGAAGTCAAAGTCTTCCAAGATAGAGGTGTGGCTTGCCATTTCTGTTTATAACAGAGCAATCATGCAAGGTCTGTGGGTATCCATTAGCTCCCTAAAATTTCTTCTAAAGTTATCATTGTTTGCACCCCTCACGTTCCATATAATGAAGTTAGTTGCTTGATTCATCGTTTGGGGGTTGGTTTGTTGGTTGTTGTTTAGAATGTCCCTCGCTAGAGGTCCATTGGTACTTCTTAGTGATAGTACTAGGATTACCACGTTCTTTCACCGTCAGATACTGAGAAGGCCTTATGTCTAGTGAGCAATTGTACAATGTCACTGGACAACTGAATATACACTTATTGTCTAGCCTCTCCTTGAATATTAATATTTTTACCTTGTTGAGGCTTGAAAAATACACTGATGGCTCCCCTAGGTGAGGTAAGATATTTCTTCTTCTTGTTGCTCTTCCTGATTTTCCATATTTGCACTTGGTGGTTGATCCTCCATTGGGACATCATTGTGGTTATGCGCCATTTGGTGTACTTCCATCTGTTGAGATATCCATTGAGTGAATATTGGGTTCATGAGGGTCGGTTCCTCCAGTGCAAAGAAAGGTAGATTCAGTGGTACATTTGTGGGATGTGGTTGTTGTTGGAGTTGGTTGGTATGTTCCACATATGATGCATGTTTTGTATCAAGTTCTGGCTCATTGATGGAGCCAGCAGTTGCAATATTTTGTTTATTCACATTTGGTTTATATAATTGCTCATTGTTAAGTCCATCCCCTCCATGATGTGTTGAGATACGTAGTGAGTATTTTAGATGATTAAAATGGACTCTTGGCCATTGATCTCCAGGCTGAAGGAGATGTCATGTCCCATGATTCCCAGCTCCACCCATGACTGGGGTTGGTGGTTTGATGGGTTTGCTGGTTAGGCATAGATTACTGGATTTTGAGGGAAGTGGGGAAGGAGAGGTGGGAGATTGTTCATGTTTTGGTTGCGATAGACTCGATACAATTGGATCAATATGTACTTCCTTCTTAATGTTATTGTGTGATGACCCAAAAGGTCATCTTGTGTAATTTAGTAGAAACTGTGTTCCGAGGCCCCGGAAGCCTTCATTAATCTCACCTTGTTGTGCGTGCACAGCCCGAGCTTGTAGCCGAGAAGTCTTTATGTGGAAATGTGCTGAACTGTTGAATTTATGATAATTAATGGAATAAAGTTGACGTTGGTCAACATTTTTGGTAAACGGATCCGGACCCATAATTTGACGGTCCCGGAGGGTTCGTAGGAAAATATGGGACCTGGGTGTATGCCCGGAATCAACTTTCGAGGTCCCAAGCCCGAGAAATGAATTTTTAAAGAAAATTATTTTCTGAAAATAAGAAAGACTTTTGAAAATGAACTTTGAGGTGAAATCTGCGTTACGGGCCTGTATTATGGTCCCGGGGCCCGGAACAGGTTTAATATATGTTATGCGAGTTATCTGTGAAATTTGGTGTAAAACGGACTTGAAATGACGTGGTTCAGATCTAAATTGGAATGTTTGAGCTTTATGAAGTTTTAAGAAAACTCTATGAGTTTTGAGGTTTAATTCCTTGTTTTGATATTATTTTAGTGGTTTAATTAGTCAAATAAGTTTGTAGGATCATTTTGGAAGTCGTGTGTATATTTGGTGTCATTCCGAGTTGTATAGGTCAGTTCGGCGCGTTGTTAGCGAAGTCTAGAAAACTTAAAGTTCCTAAGTTTGGTTCTTGGGGTTTGGGGGTGTGATTTTGAGTTTTAGTGTTGTTTGGGTGTTCCGAAGGCTCGAGCGAGTTCGTGTTATGATTTGGGACTCGTTGGTATATTTGGACTAGGGCTCGGGTGGGCCCAGGTGCCTTCCGGGCACCTAACGGGGCTAAAAACCAGCAAATATAGCTGTTGGTGCACCTATTCTGGTGTGACCGCAGGTGCGGTTGCCCATTCGCAGGTGCGGGACCGCTCCTGCAGTCCCCAGCATCGCAGGTGCGATTACCCAATGGCCTGGCCAATTATCGCAGGTGCGGAAAATATTCCGCAGAAGCGGAGCCGCAGAAGCGGAGCCGCAGGTGCGGTCTCCACTCCGCAGGCGTGGGCCCAGGCTCCCCAGCCCATTTTCGTAGGCACGAGATTTTTCTCGCAGGTGCGGGACCGCTCCTGTGGTCCCCGAGCCGCATGTGTGGAATCACTGTGCAGGCAGTGTGTTTTATATACGGGTTTCAAACCCATTTTTCTCATTTCTTTCTTCTTCCTAGGGAGATTTTCCTCCATTGTTAAGGGCTAACGACCTGGTCTTCTAAGGTAAGTGAACTCTACTCAAAAATTAGCTTCATGCATGGATTCTAGCTTAATTAACTACATAAATTAGTGCAAAAATCAAGAATTTGGGTAATAGCCTAGAACTTGTAACCATTTGAGAATTTTCTGTGAATTGAACATGAAATCAAGTAAGAATCGTATATTAATGATCCTTAGGCTTTGGGTGAGTGTCCCCTTCGAGAATTATTGGAATTCGAGCGCGCGGGCCCGGGGTCGAATTTTGGTATTTTTGAAAGAATGCTAAGAAATGGATAATTAGGCTATGGGGTCGATTTTTTTGAGTCATTATTGATATAGTTAAGTTAATTATGTCTAGTATTTTTGTTCCGAAGTTGAATTCAAAAGTAAAGGCGGTGTTAGAGGCTTGATTGCTATTTTTTGACCCGAGGTAAGTGTCTTGCCTAACTTTTGTGAGGGAATAGGTATCGTATGCTATGTGCTAAGTGTTTATCATGTGCAATGCATAGGTGAGGTGACGAGTACCTATGCATTGTGTGTCAAGCATGCCCGTGAGTCCATTTTTTATGAAATTCTTGTCCTTACTTCCACATCTATTGTATTATGATTTTATCTCTACTTGGAAGTTGATTGTTGTTGAAAATCTTCGTTGATGAAATTGTGATGTAATGGTCCTATTGAGGACCCAACTGTAAAGGATATACTTGAAAAGGTTGGTTATAGTTGAGACCTTTTCCGGGCAATTTGTTATGATAATGACTGATATTTTCCCATTGTCGGGTGATCATGATTTGTGATTCCACTATGCTGCATTCCTTGCCATTTTGATAATTGTCATTGCATTGGTGAGGAAGAGTGTAAAGCACGAAGGGTGATGTCATGCCATGATTTACATTGATTACATCATAATTTGCATAGTGAGAAAGAGAGTAAAAGCACAAAGGGTGATGTCGTGCCATGATTTACATTGATTACATCATAATTTGCACAGTGAGGAAGAGAGTAAAAGCACGAAGGATGATGCAGTGCTGATTGATTACTATTTATGCATGAGGGGACATTGCGTGCCATATTTTATATTGTTATGCACGAGGGGACATTTCGTGCCATATTTTATATTGTTATGCACGAGGGGACATTCTGTGCCGTGATTATGATGTTTTATGCACGAGGGGACATTCCGTGCCATATTTTATATTGTTATGCACGAGGGGACATGTCGTGCCATTTCTTTTCACTGTTTAATTTGTGTTGTCAATCTCCGTTATTATTTCCGGATATTTTAGACAATTGCTTTCGTTTCCATCATTTCAGTAGTTGCTATCCCTTACCCCCAGTATGTTCTTCCTTGTAATTGTATTCTTGTTTAGTTTCTACTAAACTATAGAAATGCACAGGTACAATTTGTTGTCGTGTCCTAGCCTCGCCACTACTTCAGCCGAGGTTAGGCTCGGCACTTACTCAGTACATGGGGTCGGTTATATTGATGCTACACTGCACATCTTATTGTTGTGAAGATCCTGCACTCAGACCCAGTGGATAGCGTTGAGGGAGTCTCCTTCACTCCACCCCAGAGGCTTCAAGGTATACCCACTGGCGTTCGTGGGCCTTGGCGTCTCTCCTATCCCTAGTTCTTCATTTTTGTCTTGTCCTTCCTCTAGTTTTCAGAGACAGTCTTGTATTTCCTTTCGGACTTTGTATTTAGCACTCCTATAGACAGTTCGTGAGTTTGTGACTCCAGGTTTTGGGGGTATTATTGCGACGTTGTATTATGTTGTCTTTACTTAGCTTTGAAACTTTGTCTATTTCCGTTGTTAAATAGTGAACTATTTTTAGCTTATTCTGTTAATTCGGTGTTATCATGTTAGTCTGTACATGTTGGCTTGTCTAGCGGTTTCAACGTTAGACGCCATCACGGCCCGAAGGTGGGATTTCGGATCGTGACATATTGGAATCCCTGACATTTTTAGAAGATCTTTCTTTATAGCAAGAGTGTTAGGGAGAGGAACGGATGTAGAGGTAGTAATGATTTGGTCTATTTGCATGGATTTTGAAGGGTCTTGCGTAAAGGATTTATCAAGATCTTGCATAGATATTGTCATATCCACTTGTCTTTCCCCATTTTTCATGTGTTCCTTTTGTAGTTGGTTAGTAATAGAGGTTTTTGCATGTTGGTGGTCTAGGGTTAATCCGTTGGCATTCTTGTAGGTTTGTTTTTTTTATCATTGTTATTAGAGTCTAGAGTGTAGTGATTATTATTGGTAGGATTTATGTCAATATTGAGATTTTGGTTAATGAAGACTATTTGATTGTCATTAGTATTGCACGTACGATTTGCCATGTTTTTGCCACATGTTTGTTTCTAGTTTTGAGAGTCATGCAAGAGGCTACTGGTTTTTGGGTAACTAGTTTTATTTCCTAAAACCATGAGCTCTTCTTCAAGTAGAGCAAATTTGTTGGTAGGATTTTTGGCAGTATTAGCACTTAGGGAGGCAATGTAATTTGTTGGGTTTAAGTTAGGAGATTGTGCATGATTATTGGTAGGCATAACTGCATCTGCTAAGTATTGCTTATTGACATACTTTAGATGCTGAGTATTAATGTACTTACCCGTTGATGCATCATAAATTCGGATATTTATACCTGGGGATTTTGGAGTGCCTGACATTGCTTTGGACTGGTTATGTTCTCTGCTTGTGCCTTCTTGGGAAAAGAAACCGTCTTCCACTCCTGATCTCTTTCTTGTTCAACTTCTAACAGGCATGGAATTGTGTGCTCTCCCTTTGCTTGGATTGGTTGAAGTAATAGGGACATTGAGTTGTTATATGTCCTAGTCTTCCACGGCATTTGCATTGTATATTTTCTCCTTCGTATAGGAGTTTTTGCTTGTGTAGTCCTACTAGAACGTGTGTTGGAATTGGTTGTTCTAGTGGTATTTCAACACATAATCTGGCGTATCTTCCCTGTAGGGAGGCTGATGTACAGGCGTCCACCTTTAATAGTTTCCAATAATGTTGCCAATTTTTCTTAGGATGATCCCGTCGTAAAATACAGTAGGTAGTTGGGGTAATCTTACCCATACCGGTGTATAACATTGTCGGGATTGTTTAGCCATAAAATTTGATATCCATTTTTGAACTGTGAGGAAGAAACCATTTACGAACCAGGGGACATTTTGAAGCACCTTTGACATATTTTCCTCTTTGACAAATTTTACAGTGTAATAGTCTTCACCAAGATCAATGAGAGAAATTTTTTTTATAGGTCTCCATAAGTCTTGGATCTTTTTCTTTAGGTAGTGGTGCATCACTCGTCATAAGCTTTATGATGACAGAGTATTTCCAAGGTTCGTAAATACGCTGTCTATCAACGTCCACTAAGAATATTTGCTTTAAATCCTTTAACGAGTCACCTTCCACTCTAGCCTCTTCTTCTGGGAATTGTATTTCCATAGGAGAGGATGTGGTGTCATTTTGTGGGTTGGTGGAGAAAACTTCATCTTGTAGGAGTTATTCCATGTAGGAGGGATTTGGGAAGTTTGGTTGCATGATTATATCTGGTGGTTTTGGTGGAATATTTTTTGGTATGTTTTCTTCTCCATTGGTTTCCATCAGATTGTAAATTTGATTGAAGATGAAACGGTTGGAATTCTAGTGAGAAAAAACTTTAATTTTTTCACAATATTAATTCTATCCTCTGTGCTGGCAAAGAACATAATGATATTTCATTTGGAATAATAACTAAATTTATTTGACTAATTAAATTCTTTAATTTAATTATCAAATAATAAAATAATTTTAGCAAAAATCAGAACACTCGTTAGTGTACGACCCCACAGGTTCAATACAAAGTCGGTAGTAAATTAATCATTTCAATATACTAATCAAGGGTGGCGTCTAGCAACACTCCTTAATGACCATATAGAATGAAGTATACAATTTACTCTAAAAACCAATAGAAGAATAAAGTAATATTTCCTTCTGTCCCAATAGCTCTGAGTCACCCTATGATATGGTTCAACTATCAAATCCTAATAGGCGACAAACTATGTGCTCATTCAAGTATAATCGACCATTTAATAACCTAAGAAACTATTTTCTTCTTTCACTCAATTGCATTGGCCAAGGTCTTAATTTGGTCGTTTATAATTCATGACAACATGGAGCTTAAACTCATTACCAAAAGTTGACAGATTCCATCTTGATCAATCACTAATTCTACAAGTATTTAGCCATAATCAATATCCTTTCAACTATCGCCCTAGGGCCATATGTGTCTAGTATCAAAGCACAATAAATAACTTGTCAATTACTATGATGATCTCAGGTCAAAGGAAAATCTTACATCACATTCTTCAAGAGAATATCATATTGACAATTTATGGTAATTCTAACCATTAGGAATCATCCAATTAGTTGGTTCAATGATCATATCTCTATATGCATCATCTATCTATGTGATTTCGTTAATGAGATCAACTAATCTTTATTCCATAAAGGCAATCACATAAATATTGATCTTGCTAAAATACAATGATTATCAAGGGGCTCTAATGGAGGAAGGTTCTAGAAGCAATTGTGAGAGATATTCGATGAATTGAGAAATGCTCAAGCCACTGTTCCATTGAGCTCTTCTGTATTGTTATATACAAGAAGCTAAGAAGAAGAAGATTAGTAAAAGTATAAAAAGACTATTCTACCCTTAACTTATATTAACAACCATAAATACCATTAGCTGCCTAACTAACAAGTCATATGTGATCATACATGTGACATTACAATATCCCCCCTCAAGCTGGAGGGTGCAAAACATTGAACACTCAAAGCTTGCTAAGCAAATGAACATGTTGAGCTGTCCCCAAAGCTTTAGTTAGCAAATCCGCCTGTTGCTCCTTGGTGTTGACATGCACTGCCTTGACTGTTCCTTCCTTGATCTTGTGTCGAATAAAATGGCAATCAATCTCTATGTGCCTAGTTTGTTCATGAAGCACAAGATTTGATGCAAGTTAGACTGTTGATTTACTATCACTGAGAATTGTGACTGGTTGAATTATGCTTACACCCAACTCCTTGAATAAACCAAGTAACCATGTTACTTCAGCAATGCTGGCTACCATACTCATGTACTCTGCCTCAGTTGAACTTCTAGAGATAGTCTGTTGTTTCTTTTACTTCCAAGAGATCATTGAATCTCCAAACTTGATGACATATCCAGTAACTGATATCCTAGTATTCAGACATGAAGCCCAGTCAGAGTAACACCAACAGGTGAGAGTCTCTGCACAGTCAGACCTCATCAAGATCCCTTGTCCAGGAGAAATTTTCAAGTATCTTACAACCCTTAAGGTAGCATCCCAGTGAGACCTTTTTGGTGCTTGCATAAATTGACTCAATGCCTGCACTGCATAAGTGATGTCTGGCCTGGTAATGGTGACATATAAAACCCTTCCCACTAACCTTTGATAGGCCCTAACATTTTGCATAGGTGGATCCCTTTTACTCCATTTGCTTGATCATACTCTATTGTTGTCAACTTGTAATTCACTTCCAATGGTGTGCTTGCAGGTTTAGCTCCACTCAGCCCCATTTCTGAGATTAATTCCAGTATGTATTTCCTTTGATTCAGAAACACTCCACCTTTAGACCTCAAAACCTCAATACCTAAAAGTATTTAAGTTCTCCTAGATCTTTCACCTTAAAATTCTGATGTAGAATATCCTTAGCTTTCTTCATCAGTGTTATTACTTCCTCTAATGAGGAGATCATCGACATACACTGAAATGATCACTATCCCCTCTTGACTTCTCAATGTAAAGAGTGAGTAGTCATGATGGCTCTGTTTGAACCCTGCACTAAGTACAGCTTCAGTCAGCTTGATATTCCACTGTCGAGAGGCCTGCTTAAGTCCATATGAGTACTTGAGCAATTTGCACACAACCTGCTCTCCTTGCCGTCTGAACCCCTTAGGAAACTCCATGTACACTTCTTCATTTAGGTCTCCTTGTAAGAATGCATTATAGACATCCATCTAAAATAGATTCCAACCTCTTGATGCTGCTACTGAAATGACAGATCTCACTGTGACCATTTTTGCCACTGGTGAGAATGTGTCATGATATACCAAACCTTCCCTTTGTCTATATCCTTTTGCAACTAACTTTGCCTTAAATCTTTCCACTTCTCCATTTGCCTTGAACTTGATCTTGTACACCCATTTGGATCAAACAGTGTTCTTGCCTTCTGGTAAGTTTACCATTTCCCATGTTTTGTTATCTTCTAATGCCTTTATTTCTTGCTTTATAGCTTCTATCCACATGTTGTCCTTCATTGCTTCTTTGAGTGTCTGTGGTTCTGTTAGTTGAGAGAACTTAGCCAAGTAGGATAGGTAACTTGTACTAGAATGATCACAGGTCAGGTGGTTTGAAATAGGATAGGTGCAGTTGGTTGTCTTCTTTGTTATGACATAATCTTTCATCCATATTGGTTCTTAACTTGTCTTGTAGACTTTCTGTCTGGTCTTGAAATTTCCTTATCTTCATCTTCCTGCATGCTGTCTGAGATTTCTGCACCTCCTTGATGTTCATCACTTTGTGTACCTGCATGAACAATATCTATATTCTGTACATTCTAATAAGTTTCTTGCATATCATCGGTGTTTATCTCTTGATGGACTAGTAGATTCTCTTGCAGACCACTCTGCCTATTGTCTTGTAGACCCATATCTTCTGTTGTTGAGGTTGATACATTTCCATCATATATGTTTCCACCTAGCTGTGTGTGTAGAGGTGAGAATTGTAGTGTTCCTTGATCCATGTACTCCTGTGCATCATCTGATTTGTTTCCATCTTTCTTAGAAAACGGAAACTCTAATTCCTTGAATATAACATCTGTACTTGTAAAAATGCTTTGTGGCTAAATCAAGCTGAATATAACCCTTTTCTGTCTCAAAATAGACCATGAGAATGGCTGCTTTGGCCATCTATGCAAACTTGTTTGTCTTGACTAAATTTGTTGCATAACACAAGCAACCCATAGTTCTCAGATGTGTAATATTAGCATTCTTGTGGTGCAACAACTCATATGGAGTTTTTCCCCCTAGAACACTTGATGGTAACCTATTAGTCAGGTATACTGGTGTCTTAACACATATCCCCCAATATCTGATTGGAATTTCTCCTTGAAACTTTAAAGCTCTTGCAGTGTCAAGTATATATTTGTGCCTTCTTTCCACTATGTCATTCTGCTGTGGAGTGTAAGGGCAGCTGCTCTGGTGAATTATACCAAAACCTGTTAATAGCTCAGAAAATTGTGCATTAAAGAATTCAGATCCATTATATGATCTTATCACTTTAATTACAATACCAAACTGGTTTTGGACCATGGCAATGAATTGCTTTATTGCCACTATTGCTTCAGATTTTAACTGCAAAAAAAACACCCATGTATATCTAGAGTAATCATCCACAATTGTTAAGAAATAGTGTTTCTTATCAAATGTAGCAATATTATAGGGTCCCCATAGGTCCATGTGTACAAGATGAAATGCTACTTTTGTTTTGGAATTGCTCAATGGAAACTTCAATCTAGTCGGCCTTGCTAGTGGACATATCAAACAACTTTCATGCGACATTTTATTGTTTTTATTATTTAAACCTACTGCATGCTTCATTACTGATGCAGATGGGTGACCTAGCCTGTTGTGCCACACTTTATTTGAATATCTACTTGCTTTGTTCACAACATTGGATGCCTTTATTCTGCTAGCCAGTCCTCTAAGCACATACGAGCCTCCTCCTTTTTTACCAATCCCTTTCACCTTGCCATTCCAAAGATCCTGAAATACACAGAAATCAGGAAAGAAATTGGCATAACATTTTAGTTTCTTTGTTAACTTTGCTACTGAGAGCAAGTTAAACTTGAAATGAGGAACATAAAGCACATCATTCATCTCTCTCTTGTCTAATAGGGTTGCACTACCAATGTGAGTAATGTCATCTTGTTCTCCAGTTGGAAGATGCACTCTATCCCTATCAGTTTTCTTTGTACATTTAATATCTGAATAGTAATTCTAAATCAAAAGTGATGTGATGGGTAGCACCTGAATCTACAACCCATTCCTTCTCCTGTTATTTTTGTGTAAAGTTGCTCATCAAACATTTAACCTCACTTGCACCTTCCATGTTTGCCATGTTTGACTCAGGATTTGATTCCTTGTTCAAGAGATTCAAAATTTGATTATATTGATCATTTGTGAAGTAGTGATATCGCTTGTGCTCAGCAACTCCAGAAGGACCATCACTCATATCCTGCATAGAAGATGTACTTACATCTGCATTGTTAATCATGGCCATAGGTTCTCTTCTCCAGCCACCTGGTTTACTAGCATTACCACTATTGCTACCTCGCTTACCGGTATTAGGATTGTTCCATCCAGATTTACCATTATTTGTCCCATTGCAAACATTTTGATTCCCAGTGCCAAAATTTTGTTTCCAATCACCTTGAGTCCTTACTCCTTCACCATATCTCCTTCTAGGGACAAAATCAGCAGGATAACCAACAACCTTATAACAATTTTTTTTAGTATGTCCCTTAAGATGACAAAAATTCACATTGGAGGTATTTTCTTCTTCCTATTCCTCGTCCTGCTTGCATATCTAATGGGTCTATTTTATCAGAAGTTACAACATTCTCTCATATTTTCTGTTGACTCTCATCTTGAATAATCATGGCATAAGTTTGATTTTGACTAGGTGCATTTATTTTCATAAATTTGTCTTCTAGCTTGATCATATGACTCATTCAAACCAGATAGAAATTGCATAACTATTTGTTGATGCAAATTTTCTGCATGCTCTATCGATTTCTCGCTGCAATTAGGAAATGGAACCAAAACATCATATTCATGCCATAATTCCTTTAATTTTGAAAAGTACACTGAAACAAAACTAGTTCCTTGAGAGAGTGTGGCAATTCCACGATGCAATTGAAATATCCTAACATGATTTACCTTGTTGAACCTTTCTCGCAATTCTTCCCTCACTAGGTATGCATCAGATGCATATACAACTCCACCAAGAAGTTCTAGCGCCACATTGTTTATAATCCATGAGAGAACAATGGCATTGTGTGTCTCTCATTTCTCCAGCAGCTCTCCTTCATACAAACTCCTGTTGTATCTACCAGTGATAAAACCTAATTTCTTCTTCCCCAAAAGTGCTATTTTCATCGATCTACTCCATAACGCATAATTCTCATATCTTGTAAGCTTCACAGGTACCACAACTGAGATAGGAGTATCAAAAGGTCCAATGTACAGTGGATGATTAAAATCAATTGCCACCATCTCCGATATTGATGAATCAGCCTCTGTCGTGGATGAAATTTGATGAGCTTCAACAAGTCTCGATTAATCGGTGATAGAAACAAAAAAAGAGAAAAATTCAGAGATCTGGTGTATTGCAATCCAGATACGTTGCTCTGATATCATGCTAAAATACAGTGATTATCAAGGGGCTCTAATGGAGGAAGGTTCTAGAAGCAATTGTGAGAGAGAGTCGGTGAATTGAGAAATGCTCAAGCCACTGTTCCATTTAGTGCTTCTGTATCATTATATACAAGAAGCTAAGAAGAAGAAGATTAGTAAAAGTGTAAAAATACTAATCTACCCTCAACTTAAATTAACAAACATAACTATTACTAATGTCCAAATTAATAATCCTACGATCAAGAATAAATTTAGATTAAATTATAAGAAACTTCACTCTCAATATCATGATCTCCATCACAATGTCAAGTCTCAAAATTTAATCAAGGACCTTATCAAGTTAATCAAGAAATTAATAATAATGATAAAATAATATCAAATTCCATATATATTTTATATCCAATAACTTTCACAAAAATATGTTCAAATCATCATATTCGAAATATGCCTCTCTAGGAGCATTACAATCTGCAGCTCAAATGGTCCCTTATGAAGTCTCTATTGGTCTTATTCTTATTTTACGCCTTGTGAGCGCGTTTGGATCCGCAAAGGCAATCGCTTGGGTGTTCCCCTAACCCAACCCGGGAACGGACCGAAGGATACCGCAGCAAGGGGAATGTCGATGTCTCGTCGCAAGCTCATTTTGAGTTGTGGATCATAAGGTGGACAACTTTATCTGATCAAAGGCGGGGGTACTTCAAATATGAGATTGGATCTAGGGCATATCTACTATATCCCTAACATATATAAGCTCTTTAAAAAATAACACGACTACAAAAAGAAGCTTTTAGGATGATATGACCATTTACAAATTGAATTTAAGTAAACGTCCCTACCCTTTTTAATATTTTCTTTTTCAATTATTTTTCTTATATATTTTCCTACGTGGCATTATAAAAGCCTACCTTTGAAAACTCAAAATGTCAAAAGACTTGTTTGTAAACCAAAATCAAACACTTTTCCTTTATAATAGAAAAACTTCTCTAGAAAGACAAAACCCTTCACTTGAAAACCCTTCATTCAATTTCAACGGGAAAGAGTGTTGGCTTATAAATTATCCATTTTTCTTTTGTTTTCTAGTCCTTTTTGTTCTGCTATGTTCTAAGATCCCAATTATTTCTTGTCATTCTATTGCTTTTTAAAATCCCCTTTTCTTTTGTCAATCAAATCACAAGAGATCGATGACGATGGAAACTATTCCGGATGAAACTACTTCTGGGTCGGTGTCCAATGGAGATGAGGTTGAGTCACAGGAAGGTGATGAGGAAAAATCGGAGGATGAGTCTAACGATGAACAAACAATGGAAAATCTCTTGTCTTTAAAGTTAATGATCTCTTATGTTTTGTTGTAAGATCTCTTATATAACTAGTTTAAAGTTTATATATGATCTTTTATGTTTATTCTAATAAGTTAATGATCTCTTATGTTTTGTTGTAAGATCTCTTATATAACTAGTTTAGATCTCTTATGTTTTGCTAGAAGATCTCTTATATAACTAGTTTAAAGTTTTTGCTAATGTACTAGTTAAAAGTATTGTAAGATCTCTATATAACTAGTTTAACGTTTATATATGATCTCTTATGTTTATTCTAATATCTCTTGTGTTTAAATTTATGTTATAAGTTTCACTGTTAGTTAATCGTTAATATTTTCTTATAGCATCTTATAATTTAATAGCAATATACATATATTTTCCTTGATAGGTACGGGCTTATGAAGCGAAAGATGTGTTTGAGGAGAGGTTAGGCAAGGCTGAGGAGTATCTAAAGATACATTCAGAAAAGGTGGAAAAATCTTTAGATAATATTCATGGAAGTAGAACTTACTGCGCAGATGTTTTGAACCATCCAATTGCTTTCAAATGTTTAAATGTTTCGAATCTAAAGATCTCCCATGTTATATATATATATATATATATATATATATATATATATATATATATATATATATATATATTCTCTTATTCTTTATTCTAAAGTCTCTTTTGTTAAGTTCTTTAGTATCTTGCAATTTATAATCTCATGCGTAAGAGATCTAATATTTAGTCGTAAGAGATCTCTTATGCTTTATATATCAATCTCTTGTGTGAATAGAATTATCTCCTACAATACAGTAGAAGAATCTCCTACATTTTATGTTAATATCTCCGACAGTTTACTACATAAATCTCCTGCTTCAAATCTCCATGGTAGTTTCAAAACGATAAATTGCC
>MDKI01016405.1:0-13778 GCA_005239505.1 Nicotiana paniculata
AAACACTTAAACCCGTCAAAACTCGATTTCTGGCCGAACTGGGGACCCTGACGTTTGGAGGCTAACGCCTGGCTAACGCCAGGCAAGGGCTGGCGTTTGCGTTTCAGCCCTAACGCCTGGCTAACGCCAGGTAGGGCTGGCTGTTTGGCTCTGTCGCCCGGCTATCGCCCGGGTGTCTCCTTTCGCGTATTTTTCGACGTATTTGCATCCCTTTAGCTCCGTTTCCATCTCCACTTCACCTACACATGAAATAAACTCCATTAAGCACATAACAAGTGTATTTTTATCATTAATGCGCATAAAATGTAAGGTATATCACATGTTAAACTACGCAATTTAGTCTCGCATCAATGAACAAATAACAAAATAGAGCTATAACAAAGTTTTCTCGTAATTTAATTTGAGACGTCATAGAATCTATATATTTATAATTAGTCAATTTGTTATAAAATAATATAAGGAGAAGAAGAGTATTGCAGAGAAAAGTAGAGAGAGAATTCTTATTGATTGGGATGAATTACGATGAAATAGAACCTCTATATTTATAGAGGAAAAATAACTTAGCCATCAAGTAACAAACCCTAAATTTCTCTAAATATAGACATTCACCTTAAATACAATTCTGTTTATAGCACTCCCCCTTGAATGTCTATTCAACTGATAATGTGCCCCGTTAAAATCTTAAGTAAAATAAAATCCAGTGGAAAAAAATCTAAAGAAGGAAAAGAGGTACACATGTTTAGAAATACGTCTTTCGATTGTCTCGTTAAAAATCTTGCAAGGAAAACTCAGTGGGACAAAACATTGAAAGGAAAAAAGAGTACGACGCGTAGTAACTCTCCCTGATGAGAGCATCAATTCACATCCTTGAATCTTCGCATGTCCAATCTTGTACACTAGTTTCTTGAATGTTGACGTTGGTAGGGATTTGGTGAATAAATTATCCATATTAACTCCAATGAATATGTTGCACCTTGAAATAATCATTCTTGATAGATATATAATGTCTTCATATAATATTGTGGAATGACATTCCAGTATCTCCATAGAGATTATCCCTATCATACTATAGTTATATCAAGATACATATGTGCACAAATTGCACTTAGAATGTGGTACTTCAGGACCAAGATTATATATGCTTTAAGCGATCTAAATCCTTCGGGGATTGTCGTATAAGCCATATAAATAGACTTTAGATGCATAACAAGTTTTATGTCATGCTATACATATATAAGATAGATAAAAATGATTGCAAACACCACTGACTTTATACTTTCAAGTGTTTGAACTGCATGTCCAAAACTACATGTCTTTCGTATAAAAGCAACTCTGTTTGAATTGGTTCTCCAAATTTAAGATCCTCATATATATATATATATAGCGTTATCATAGATGTAATTTATGAACATTTTATATCTGTTCCAACCACTCTCATGAGATTTTATGAAGTGTTATATCATGTGATCTTCTAGATCACTTGCCTCCCTTTTATGATCATTTTGATCAGTTTCTCATCTTATTTATCAGAAATTTTATTTGAATCCGAGTTGTCTATACACTTACCATAGACTTTGTCCTTCTAGGACTTATTCTAATATGAGCTGCAGTGAGAATATAGTTATTTTCTTTGGGTCAAAAAATGCGTATGGCATGCTTTGCTGAATTATCTTTCTATGAACTTCAAGTTCATATTATCTTCGAGGATATAGATGTACAAATGATAATTCATTCCACATAACTTTTTCTCAACTGTTTATCCTGTCTCCCCCTCATGTTAGAAAAACTAACTTGCTTCCTCAACTTTGAAAATCCATCTTTGTGCATTATGGTGTTAATCAGAATATACATCGTACTCAATAATAATAATAAGATAAATTTATTTGTCTCCTAACCATGAATCACTTAAGGGGAGAATGTAATATACTTTCGTATATAACCTATATCAAACTGATATAGATAACTTTGTTCTCATAAGCAATAATTTAACTATTAAGTGGAGGCACTCAATAAATTATTTTGCTAAATCAACTATGTTGTAAACCAACTTATCAAGATGAACTGTCTTGAATAGTAAATCTGAAAATTATGCTCTAAATTAAATTATTAAGAAAGTTAGCACGCAAACACCAAGTTGTCGGTTAATAATAATCGCACATGTAACCATCTCACAGATGCATCTTATGTGGTATACATGACAGGTGAATGAGCTCATATTCACCTTTGATATTTCTAGCATTCATGGGATTCAATCCCAATTTTAGTTGGTCTATTAATTAATGAGAACATGTAACATAAGAGAATTCGTACAGAACTTTCTAGTTCTTTAATATTTATCCATATGAATTCTCTTTTATTTTTGCACATCATACTTAAACTAATATGGCTAAATCAATTATGCCAACTGGATAAATTATCAATATTGATAAATTTCAGGTTTACATTATGACATGTGCAATTATCAATAAATTTCAAGTTTATTATGATATGAGTTTTTATATCAATAAACTTCTATTTTACTGTGACATTCTTTTATTTATGTAATACAAACTGGAGAATAAAGCGTATTTTCACATACATATTACCCCGCTATAAGTTGTAGTAATAGAAGATATTAAATCTTTCCTTTATTTATAGTCTCAATATAACCAACCGCTCTCGCGAATACTTTAGAAACTAAACAAGTTTTTTTGAGACTTACTACGACATAACAACTTATTGATAATCAATTTTATTTCTCCAAAATGGTATAATTGGCTTTTCTAGATCTTTCAATTAATTTTGTACTACCACATATTCATCAACATCCATATGGTGAATATACCTTTGAAGGAGAAAGTTATACCATTATGATCATGGTCAAAATCATTATAGGCAAGAATGTTGCTTCTATTACTTTTGCCATGTAATAATCACATTGCCATAATGTTTTGGCTAATCACAATAGGTACGTGATCAATGACCATTCATGCCATAATAATGAAATTATTTTCGTATTTCATCTCAAATCTGTTTCTAGAGGTGAGTGCGGTATATTCATTACCACTAGCACGTTCATATTCTTTCAAGAATGAATATGTATTCATAAATTACATGTTGTCACATTCACATTATGAATGGACCATAATCAACTATGTGTGCTTTACAAAATCTCATGTCAAAACACACATACTTTCACAAAGTGAAGTATTATTTTGAGAATCTTTATTGTTCTCATTACCATAATGATGACAACTATAATTTCGTCTATTGTCATATCAACATCCATTTATACCTTCACGGTAATAATTTTGTCTTCTTTCAGACTTATCATATATTGCTATTACATTCTCTTAAGGTAAGGAGAATGAAGCAAATACAATGGGACGTGTTTCCACTTTTTGTGCTCACAATTATACATGAACAAGACATAGAAATTTTACCACTTCGGGTGGTTATAATTTCTTACAACCTCTATTAGAATTATAATCAAAATTTATTGTCTTTACCTGTATTTAAAATTAAATTATAGAATTTCAAGAATAAAGAGAAAAATAGGTAAAAATACTTACCTTAAATTCAGAATTTATTCCCGAGGGAAGTTCATAGAACAATTGACAATTATTATGCTCAATATTACGTATAAGTTGAGCACCATACACGTATACCATACACGTATCCCAGAGCCTCTACTCAATTGGTTGGAGTCTCGTGCTAATAACGTGTTATAAAACAATATAAGAAAAAGAAGAGTATTGCAGAGAAAAGTAGAAAGAGAATTCTTATGATTGAGATGAATTACAATGAAATAGAACCCCTCTATTTATAGAAAAAAATAACTTAACCACCAAATAACAAACCCTAAATTCTCTCTAAAATAAACATTTACCTTAAATACAATTTTATTTATAACACAATTCAAATTGTTTCGATTAGAAACAGAAACAGTACCAATATTTAGGACGAGGTAGTTATTTAATACTAGTACTAATCACACCGATACTAATAATAGTAACATCTTGCAACAATACAAAAGACATACTCTACATAAGAACGGAAAGTGAATTTAACATTTTCGAACAAATTAAAAGAAAAGTACCAATATTTAACGAGGTAGTTATTTAAACCACGGGACGAGAAATTGCTAACAACGAAAAGTTGGGGCTAAAAACAGAAACAGCATAAAATTGAGGGATTAAAAGTGGAAAATTATCTCCAGACTAAACACAGTAGTACGGCAGCACGGAGCAAAAACTTAAAACTAAAGGGAAAAAAATCCGACGCACTGACTAGTCCTCGTAGTGTCTCCAATGGACGAAATAGCCCCCTATTATCAGTACCCCTATTATCAAGCTCCACCACCACCAGCCCCTCCTCCGCCACCCGGCACCACATTTCACGCGCCGCCGCCGCCGGTGGTGGCCCAGCCACTACCTCTTCCTCAATACCACCACCCTCACCAACCACCCATCCCCACATATGCACCCTCTCCTATTTATCCTCCGCATTCGTACGACGATGTTCGAACTCTCTTTGTTGCTGGACTCCCTGAAGATGTCAAGCCTCGTGAAATTTACAACCTTTTTCGTGAATTCCCAGGATATGAATCTTCCCATCTCCGTAGCCAAATTTCAAGTAATTCACAGGTATTTTGTTAAATTTACTGCGTATTGGGATCTAAGGTTTTAACTTCTTTCAGTTAGTTTCAGTATCAGCTTTGCTCTTCTCATATCATGTGAGTATGACGTATCTGTTTTGCTAAGGATGTCTGACACATTGTTTGTGTTCCTGTCAGCCATTTGCTTTTGCAGTCTTTACAGATCAGAATTCAGCACTTATGGCAATGTATGAACTAAATGTAAGGCCAATATCTGATAACTTTTAATTCTGTGAATTGTTGAATAAATGATTTACTTACTTCCTAGTCCAATGTCCATGTTCTGGATTATTGGGTGTCCATGTACGGCCAATAGTTTTTTTTTTTTTCTTTTCTTTAATGTAAGTAACCCTCCACACTCTGGAGTACCAGACATTAGGTGATTTCTCAGGTTCAAAATTTAGCGGAGGCAAAAAATTAGGTGGTTTCTTCCCATATTGCTCCATCCTTGGTGAGCAGGTAACAACAGATTTACCTGGTACCCTATGTTGGTGGGACTAGTCGAGGTGTGCCCAAGTTGGCCCGAACACCACCTTAATAAAGAAAAAAGAAGATGTTACATTTGGACATCATACCAAAGAAGGGTGAGGGATCTAATCAGGAGTGCGTATTACTTTATACAAAAGATAAACACATGCTTAAGATGATGACTCTAATTTTTTGCTTCTTAGAATGAGGTTTAGCAATAATGGGATCCTTGGCTGAGGAAAATCCAAACAAGAATGGAGAATGCTTGAAAATATTGTAGATGGAACCTTTGCCTCTGATCTCAAAATTGAATGAAGCTTAGTCTGAGAGGGGTCACATCTAATGTCATCTTATTTTTCACTTGACCTGTATGTTCTATGTTTTAGAGAACTAGTTCTCTCTTCTGTTAGACGTGTAACTTGAACTTGCCTGGAACATGGAGAACAACTGAAAAGAATGAGAGTAGTGCATAGTTCTGTTACCTTTTATAGACCATTTTGCATTAGACATTAAATAAATAGGCACAAATCTCTTCCTTCATTCACATCCGATTGAGTATTTGGTCATGAATAAACAAAGTAGATAATGATGTTAGGAAGGCATTCTCAAAAAAAGAGTCTAACATGCTTTGCTTCTAAATATGTGTCCAGGGAATGGTTTTTGACTTTGAGAAGGACTCCAAATTGTACATTGAGCTTGCTAAATCAAATTCAAGGTCTAAGAGGTTACGGACAGGTCTGTTAGGAATAGATTTCTTTCAGCTGTTAAATTACTGGAATTACTTTTCCTCAAGCCACAAATTCGTTTGATTAAACCACAGATGATGGGAGGTCTGTATCAGAGAAGAGGATTAAAGGTTCTGCTGCTATTTCCAGAGACAGTGGTTGTGGTATAAATCTGCCTCTATAGCATATTGCAGTCTCTTCCTTTGGATTAGTAGGATACATGCATATAAAACTGAGAGTCTGTTGGCCATCATGTCATTTATATATGAACCAATTTGCTTGTGCGATGTTTTTTAGCCTGTCACATTTAACTAATTTGATGTCATTTAAGGATTAACTGCTCGTCAGTCACTGCAAAGCACTTTATCTAAATGCTCACTTCGCACATGTTTTGCACGCTTGGGCACTAGCAGGTGTTGGCAGCGTTCACATGCCTGGAATGGGTAATTCTGCTTACAACACGATTGGTTATCCACCTACACAAAGGTCATCTGCACTACCTAAGCACATTTTTGTTACTCCAAGTGATTCCTTCTGACTGGAATGCTCCAAGTACTTGTACTTCTAGCTGAAAGTCGAGCACCAAATAGAAATAGTTTCTCTATTCCATGTTCCCTGAATTAGGGTATTGGATCTTAGTAATGTATTGATCTTGTGGATTACTTCTATTCTAAATTATATTTTTCTTTTTGTTTGGTGATTCAGTAAGGGAAAGTTTGGTGATAGAGTTGTGAATCGAGCTGCTTCTAAAACGGTAAGGTGTCTGATACATGGAAAATCATTTGTTCTTCTGAATGTCGATGGTAATTTGGTTGGTTGTTCTGTTACAGGTTTGATCTATAATTTCAGCTTTTATTTGGAAAGTATTTTGCCAAATTTTTAGTCGTATTCCTTTGAATTCTTAATTTCTTTTACGGCTCTGTTTAGTCACTCATCAAGCATGTACCTCAAGTCCTTGTTGAATCTTGTGATAGATAAAATAATCAACATGTGTAAACTGGGGTGTTGTATCATTAGTTAATGTATGAGCCTGTAATGTCTAGGTTTTAGTCATGCTTTCAAATAATTTTCCATGTCATAAGGTGCATCATAACATTAAGATCAAATCACTTTCTACAACTCTCCATAGTTTCTGTTGCAAGTGCAAAATATTGCAGCTTTGTAGATTATATGTTTTCCAACTCTGTTAGATTTATTATGTGGAATTGCTCTGGTGAATGCAAAGCATGGTCAATTTGCTTAAGGGAGTTAACATTTGGAAGTGCATCAAAGGTCTAAATCATTTTAAATAATATTCTCCTTTTTGAAGCCATATGAGCAAAAACAATAAGTGCAAATCCTCTATGAGATTGCTTCTTGGCCAACAACTAGGATATTTGAAGTTAAGTTTATTTCTTTTCTGAAGACTCAACTTGGTGCTTCAAATGTACACTCATGTCACATACAAGGACCATACTCTTAAACAGATCTTGTGCTACTTCTGTAAACTAGTGGCGGTGCTGCCATCTTAGTCTTGAATTCTCGCTTTATTCCGAGTCCAAAGCTCCTTTTTTGTAATTTGATGATCGTTCATGACCTTAAGTTCCACAGGCGGCTGATCCATGTCCAACAATCTTCGTTGCTAATCTGGGCCAAAGTTGTAATGAGCAAGAGCTGATTCAAGTATTTTCAAGGTTTTGACAAGTTTCCCTTTAGTTCTAACCTCTGAAGTATTTGGTATACTGGATGGTTACTGTGCTTTCTTTCGTTAGATGTCAGGGGTTTTTAAAGTTGAAGATGCAGGGCACATATGGAGCTCCTGTTGCTTTTGTCGACTTTCAGGTAAGGTTATTACTCATCTTTGCAGTGGCAGTTGCTCAACCTATTCCCACACATCTTCTGCGTGTCCTTTGTCTTTTTCTATGTGCATCTTTATCCCTTTACCAACAACTTTTTCTTTCTTCCCTGTAGATTTATTGCCCCCAATTTAATATAGCTAAATCCTTAGCCAGTTAACGAGGAAATACTACATGTTTTATCCTGTTGTCTCAGCAATCTTAATAAGGAAGTTCAGATGCATCTTCTAATTAAATTCTTCAAGAAAACAGTAAGCACATTATTTATCCGTAGCATTTTCATTCAAGTAATCGTTTAAATGCAGAACATCCAAGAGTTACCGTTCTTTTATATTGATAAATTTGTCGATAAAAAGTTAGTGCTTGCAACTGGTAATTCAGTTTTACTGTGGTTAGCGCACTGGCTTGATAATGTGCACTTTGACATTGTTAGTAGGATTGGGGTTTCGCTAAACAGTACTGTTTCGCCTGTTTTCATCTCTATTTTGCTGTTTTGCCATCTTAGGTTCACCTCTTTGATTATTCTGGTAATTCTTTTCTTATTTTCTCTATTTTTTATTTTTATTTGGCTAGACTGGCTTTATGCGTGAGTTAAGAAATATACTGCTGCAAGCTTGGTAACTTAGGAGTAGAATGTCAACTTTTATCTACATATTCACATGTAATACATATATGGGCACCTTTTCTTTATGAAATAGCAACGTCGGAAAAGAACTACCTCACATCGGCACAACGATGGAAGAGAACTGTTGTCAAAGAGCTTCACTGGGTGTGGGATCTTAAGACGTCTTGTTGTTCTTAGCGAAATGTATTTATCAGTGCCGCACTTGGCTCTAGGATCACGAATCTTAATGTCTTAAGACTGATGCTTAAATCCTAGCAACTGCCTCGTTTGTTGCTCATGCTCCTGAAGTTAAGATTTGGCGTTTCTAGGTTTATAGGAAGGTTGAACAACAACAACAATAACAAATCCAGTGTAGTCCCACAAGTGGGGTCTGGGAAGGATAGAGTGTATGCAGACCTTACCCTTGCCTTTAAAAGGCAGAGAGGCTGTTTCTGGTAGACCCTCGGCTCAAGGAGGGAAAAGGGAAGGGGCAATAACAAGCAAACCAATCTGATAACCAAAGCAAAAAGACAAAACTAACACTAAGTAATGCAAACGGAAAACCGAAACAAGGCAGCAATAAGAAATAACAGCAATCTAGAGATAAAAAGAAGAACCCGAAGGACACTAAGAGATGTATCAAAGCTACTGTGACAAACAAGGACAACACTCAACTACCTAGCCCTCTACCTTTATTCTCAACCTCCACAACTTCATGGTCATGTCCTCAGTCAGCTGAAGCTACACCATGTTTCGCCTAATCACCTCACTACAATACTTCTTCGGCCTGCCTCTACCTCTCCGTTAGCCCTCCAACGCCAGCCTCTCACACTTCCTCACCGGAGCATCAGTGCCTCTCCTTTTAACCTGCCCGAACCATCTAAGTCTCCCCTCCCGCATCTTATCCTTCGCCAACCTTGTCCCAGATTACTTTATTTCTAATTCTATCGAATCTGGTATGCCCGCACATCCATCTCAACATCCTCATCTCAGCCACCTTCATCTTATGTACACGGGAGTTCTTGACTGACCAACACTCCGCCCCATATAATATAGTCCGTCTGACCACCGCTCTATAGAACTTACCTTTAAGTTTTGGCGGCACATTCTTATCACAAAGAACACCGGAAGCAAGTCTCCATTTCTTCCATCCCTCCCCAATACAATGTGTGACATCCTTGTCGATCTCCCCATTCCCTTGTGTAACAGACCCAATGTACTTGAAACTTTCTCTCTTAGGAATCAATAGGAAGGCTGAACTAAGAGGTTAATTGCAAGGGTGTCAGCCATCCATTCTGACACCCTTATGATAATTACCGGCGTCGTGTGAGATATCGTTAGGGGCGTTCATCGGTCGGTACATTTTGAGATTTATTCATTTCTGTTCGGTGTTTTTGGTATTCAGTTTCTTAAAATGTTATACCAATACTGTACCTAATTACATTCTGTATGGTTCGTCCTTTCTCCTTTTGGTTTCGGTTTACTCGGTCCGGTAATTTCGGTTTATTCGGCTTGAATATTAACTAGTGCATAGAGCCATAGACTGTAATATATTTAATTAAAGTACTCAATAAAAATGTTCTAAGCTCACCTGACTATCGACAAAATCTTTGTCCAAAAGTATCAAGTATCAACTAAGAGAAAAAAGGGTACATAAAAGAATACATTTGATCATTGAAATTATCATGTTACTTGCTTAGAGTTAATTGTTGAAATTAGAGAATACAACAAGGACTAATCCAACATATGCAACAACAATAGAAGAATAAGGGAGCAATAAGCACCCGAAAACTGTTGGAACATTACGTTAAACTGCTTAGCAACCTAGAGAGTAAGAATCAGAACCTGCATCCTACCTTGTTCCTCCATTTTCTTATAGAAGTACATGGGCTTTACTGCCGGTCTCAACATGAATGTCAACTAAAAATATTATCTTACTTAGTATGTTAATCAATAATATGTATAATGTGTAATTTAGTATATATTTCGGTACGGTATCGGTATTATTTTTTTAAATATCAAATACCATACTTAATACCAAATTATTTTAAAAATTTAAACCAAATACCAAAATACCGAATACCATATACCAAAATTTTCGATTTCAGTACGGTAGTTCGGTATTTACCTTATTATGCGCTGCCCTAGATACCGTTGTATGGCATCTTTGCTTTTGGGCTTCCTCTTATAATTGCCACCACTATTCTCATTTCTGTTGTCTCTCGTTTCTAAAAGTTAACATGAGCTAACACTCATGCAGTGTAAGGACCCTCAACTCTCAATGGGACCACCAACTGCACGAATCACTTTAACAAACCCATATTTACTCGATGGATAGCAGTTATTCTTTCAATCAACAAAATGTAAAATTGGGGCCCTTATTGAAGAGGCATTGCACATTGTTTCAGATATAAATTAGGTAACCACCTAGTTGGTACTATCCCATATTTTGGGATAGGTGTTCCATAATTGATGTGACTCGGAAGCATCTTAAATAAAGCAACATGGTGTACTATAATTGTTCTCATGCATAACTCTTTACTGCTTTCTCTAGCTTATTCTCTGCAGCAAATATTGCCTTACAAAGTCATTATTTAGCAGTGCCTCCAACATGTTTTGCAGCTTTAATGCCTTAATTTTGATTTTACTTTGTTTTAAAGAACCTTAATTTGGCTTTTGTAGCATCTTCACCCTAAGGCCTGAGCTCTGCTTTTCGAAAAAAGCCTTCCTATGTTCCCCTAGATATTCGTACATTTTTTTTTTGAGAAAGGTAAATAATCTTTAACTGTGGCACAAAGTTGTGCGAGCTGTACAAGTATTACCTATCACCCCTAGATAATCATACATCTATATGTGTTTTTCTGAATTGAAGAATTGATAATGATTTTTTACAATATGTTGAAGTCATAACCAGTTGGAAGGAGAGTTACTCTTTAAATGCATATAGCAGTCATATAGATATATTTTTAGCTATACATGGATATCTCATTGTGTTATCTTTACCTTTTAAGCTTTCTCATAATGTCACCTATGGCATATATTCAAAATCTCACTTCATAGATGATGTATATTTCCCTAAACCAATCTTCCGAGCCAACCCATCCCAACGCCCCACACAACCCCTCCCGTCCCAATAAAAGGGATTGGTGGGGAAGCGTCTCCTACCACATTAAGGTCAGTAATCTGTTGCATATCGTAGCGGGAAATGAGGATGCCGATATAGATGTGTGGGTATACTAAGAGAAATAGGATTAGGAATGAAGATATTCGGGACAAGGTCGGAGTGGCTTCCGTGGTGGACAAGTTGCGGGAAGTAAGACAAAAAGAGGAGATGTCCAGATGCCTTAGTCATATAGAACACATACCAAGGACATGTCTCTAGATAGGAAAGTATTGAGGTCGAGAACCAGGGTAGAAGACTAGCAGGTAGTCGCAAGTTTATCATTGTCTTCTCTGAAGTATGTGTAGCGCTCTCGTACTCTTTATACTTAGATTTGTGTTATTACCAGTTGTTTTGTTGCTTCAGTTTTCTTGTAATTTTGTTGTTGGTACCGCTTCGGGTTTCTGTTTCCTTTTCGTGGTTTATCCGTTATTGTATTTCTTTTCAACTATGCTGTGACTTCGCTTTCCCCGAGCTGAGGGTCTATCGGAAACAATCTCAAGGTAGGGGTAAGGCTGCGTACATACTATCCTCCCAAGACCTCACTTGTGAGATTACACTGGGTTTGTTATTGTTATCCGCTGCATATCAAGTTCACCTAAATACACAAAGAATAAATGGAGGTGAAACCTGAAATTGATATTACTAACCATGTTTCCAGGACACTGCCTGCTCAACTGAGGCATTGGGTCGTCTTCAAGGGACCGTTCTTTATTCTTCCACCTCTGGAGAGGGCATGCGACTGGAGTATCCTTTCCCAAGTCCCATAATTTATTTGCTTTCTCTGAATGCTAAACCCATTATTGTTTTAAATTCTTTCTGCTTTTGCATTACATTTTTCCTTAATGAAATGTTCAGATATGCAAAATCACGGATGGGAATGCGAAGTAAGAAGTCAAGGTAAAAGCTTGTGGACAACAGTCAGTGGCGCAGCAATGCCATTAACAAATTACAGTTTTTATATTTACTTGGTTGATTGTATTGAGAATGAGTAAAAGTATTACTAGTTCACATGTAACGTTCTTCAGTTTTTTCTTCAGTTTGGAGGTTGCTATGAACAACAGCATGTTTCCTTTGTCAAAAGTAAAATGTGCGAGTTATTTCCTTTTTTCTTGTGCTGCTTGATGTCTTCTTCTCCATTGTCTCATCAACTAAGGAACATAAGTTATTTGCAATTTAATTTGTACGGCAGTGACCGAGTGCTTTACTGGTCTGCATTTTCTTTTTGGCTTGTTTCATGATGTTGCTCACTTATTTCAAAATTTAATACATTAAATTAATATATTAGAAAAAGTTTTCTAATATTCACGTTTGCTAGCCCAAGTACTGTTTATTCTCTATTTTACTTTTTAATATCAGAGAAGTCAAAATATTTCCTCAAATGATCCTAAACAGAATTTGGAGACACTACCATTTTTTTTTTTTCAATTTTTTTTGGTCATGTCAAGTAAAACAGTTATTAGCAAAAATTACTGCTAGGATGCATGGAATATTATATGACGGTCTTCTATTTACCTGGGATACCTTGTCGCATTTGCACCAAAGCCAGTAACCTAAGTCACAAATTAAAGTGATAATGCATTACTATTATTTAAGAATAGCAAGTGATAAAAGTCACAAATATATTAGATTTATTTATTTGTTATAATATTGGGTGCAGGTAAATGGAAAAAGAATCGCACTTATTTAGGTGACTAGTTTCAACCAAATACAACAAACCCATCAATCATTTGGCATGTGGAAATCCTATAGTAATATCTGATGACTGATACATGGATTCACTATTAATCATCTTTTGACTTGTAGGCAGGAGAAAGTTAGGAGAGAACATTAAAGTCAAATTGCTTCACATACCAAATCCCATATCTTTTTAGTTGTCATTAGATGATAGGTTTCTGTTGAGAGCAGGGGTTCTGTAACTTTAGCTGTCATTTTGCTTTTCTTTATTTGCTACTTACTTTATTGCCTTTTATCCGTTTGTTTCTTTCTGAGCAATTTCTTGGCGAATTTGACTTCTTTTTTTCACGCCATCTTTTTCTTGTTTAGTCCATTTGCATGTGAGCATGCTTGTTGACCATTCTTTCCCCCCCTAATCTCAACTTAGGAGGATCATATGTAGGAGTCCCCAACTTAAATGTGGTTTTTTTGGACTCAAAAGACATAAATAAATTAAAAAAAATAAGTGGGCATCATTTTATATATAGCGCGATTATTCACCGCGCTATATTTGAACTTAAAATTGACGGGGTATAACGCACATATATAAAGCGCTATAGTATATATGCGCGCTATATCTATATAAAAAACTATGTCTTCTCCTTCCCCAACTAGGCATGAACCAGCAGCTCCC
>ML309554.1:0-15291 GCA_005239505.1 Nicotiana paniculata
CTTCGAAATGATCAAGTTACATTTTTTGGCATTTTATAGCAATTAAAATGGAATTCTGCCAGTCGTGCCTGTATTATCGCCTGCCATAGTCAAGAACGGACGCCTTGGTAAGGAACCGGTACCGGGTCACATGATATTTCTCCGGGACATCAAATACGACCCAAGGAACAATAACCAACGCTTCGAAATGATGAAAATTACATTTTTTGGCATTTTATGGAAATTAAATTGGCATTCCGCCAGTCGTGCGTGTATTATCGCTTGCCAAGGTCCAGGCCGGACGCCTTGGTACGGAGCCGGTACCGGATCTCATGATATTATTTTGGGACATCAAATACTACCCAAGGAACCACAACCAACACTTTGAAATGATCAAATTACATTTTTTGGAATTTTGTGACAATTAAATTGGAATTCCGTCAGTCGTGCCTGTATTATCGCCATCCATGGTCCAGGCCGGACGCCTTGGTATGNACTTTTTATGGCAATTATTTTGGAATTTCGTCAGTCGTTTCTTTATTATCAACTGCCATGGTCCAGGCCGGATGCCATTGTACGTAGCCGGTACCGAATCGCATGATATTTATCCGAGACATCAAATATGACCCAAGGAACCATAACCAATGCTTCGAAATGATCAATTTACATTTTTTGTCATTTTATGGCAATTAAACTGGAATTCCACCATTCGTGCCTGTATTATCGCCTGCCATGGTCTAGACCGGACACCTTGGTACGGAGTCGTTACCGGATTGCTATTTTTCTGGCACATCTAATACGACCCAAGGAACCATAACCAACACTTCGAAATGATCAAGTTACATTGTTTGGCATTTTATGGCAATTAAACTGGAATTCTGCTAGTCGTGCCTGTATTATCACCTGCCATGGTCCAGGCCGGACGCCTTGGTACGAAGCCGGTACCGGATCACATGATATTTGACCGGGACATCAAATACGACCCAAGGAACCATAACCAACGCTTCGAAATGATGAAGTTACATTTTTTGGCATTTTATGGCAATTAAACTAGAATTCCGCCAAGCATGCATGTATTAGCGCCTGCCATGGTCCAGGCCGGATGCCTTGTTACGGATCCGGTACCGGATCGCATGATATTTGTCCGGGATATCAAATATGACCCAAGGAACCATAACCAACTCTTCGAAAGGATCAAGTTACATTTTTTGGCATTTTATAGCAATTAAACAGGAATTTCACTAGTCGTGCCTATAATATGGCCTGCCATGGTCGAGGTCGGACGCCTTGGTATGGAGAAGGTACTGGATTTCATGTTATTTATTTGGGACATCAAATACGACCCAAGGAACCATAACCAACGCTTGGAAATGATCAAGTTACATTTCTTGGCATTTTATGGAAATTAAATTGGNATGGTATGGAGCCGGTACCGTATCCGATGATATTTCTCCGGGACATCAAATATGACCCAAGGAACCATAACCAACTCTTCGAAAGGATCAAGTTACATTTTTTGGCAATTTATAGCAATTAAACTTGAATTCCGCCAATCGTGCCTGTATTATCGCCTGCCATGGTCCAGGCCGGATGCCTTGGTACAGAGCCGATACCGGATCGCATGACATTTGTCCGGGACATCAAATACAACACAAGGAAAAATAACCAACGCTTCAAAATGATCAAGTTAAATTTTCTGGCATTTTATGGCAATTAATCTGGAATTTCGCCAGTCGTGCCTTTATTATCACCTGTCATGGTCCAGGCCTGATGCCTTGGTACGGTGCCGGTACCGGATTGCATGATATTTTTCCGGGATATCATATATGACCCAAGGAACCATAACCAACGCTTCGAAATGATCAAATTACATTTTTTTGGCATTTTATGGATATTAAATTGGAATTCCAACAGTCGTGCCAGTATTATCGCCTGCCATGGTCCAAGCCGGACGCCTTGGTACGAAGCTGGTACCGGGTCGCATGATATTTATCCGAGATATGAAATATGACCCAAGGAACCATAACCAACGCTTCGAAATAATCAAGTTACAATTTATGGAATTTTATGGCAATTAAACTGGAATTCCGCCAGTCGTGCTTTTATTATCGCCTGCCATGGTCCAGGCCGGATGCCTTGGTACCAAGCCAGTACCGGATCACATGATATTTTACCGAGATATCAAATATGACCCAAGAAACCATAACCAACGCTTCGAAATGATCAAGTTATATGTTTTGGCATTTTATGGCAATTAAACAGGAATTTCGCCAGTCGTGCCTTTATTATAGCCTGCCATGGTCTAGGTCGGACGCCTTGGTACGTAGCCGGTACTGGGTCGCATGATATTTTCCCGGGACGTCAAATATGACCCAAGAAACCATAACCAAAGCTTAAAAATGATCAAGTTACATTTTTTGGCATTTTATGGCAATTAAATTGGAATTCTGACAGTCGTGCCAGTATTATTGCCTGCCATGGTCCAGGCCGGACACCTTGGTACAAAGCTAGTACTGGGTCGCATGGTATTTGTCCGGGATATTAAATATGACCCAAGGAACCATAACCAACGCTTCGAAATAATCAAGTTAAAATTTTTGGCATTTTATGGTAATTAAACTAGAATTCCGCCAGTCGTGCATGTATTATCGCCTGCCATGGTCCAGGCCTGACGCCTTGGTACCAAGCCAGTACCGGATCACATGATATTTTTTCCCGGGACATCACATAAGACCCAAGTAACCATAACCAACACTTCGAAATGATCAAGTTACAGTTTTTTGGCATTTTATGGCAATTAAACTATAACTTCATCAGTCGTGCCTGTATTATCGCCTGCCATGGTCCAGGCCGGACGACTTGGTACGGAGCCGGTACAGGGTCACATGATTTTTTACCAGGACATAAAATACGACCCAAGGAACCATAACAAATGCTTAGAAATAATCAAGTTACATTTTTTGGCATTTTATGGGAATTAAACTGGAATTACGCCAGTCTTGCCTGTATTATAGCCTGCCATGGTCTATGACGGACGCCTTGGTATGGAGCCGATATCGGATCGCATGATATTTTTCCGGGATAAAAAATACAACCCAAGGAACCATAACCAACTCTTCGAAATGGTTAAGTTACATTTTTTGGTATTTTATGGCAATTAAACTATAATTTCGTCAGTCGTGCCTGTATTATCGCCTGCCATGATCCAGGACGGACGCCGTGGTTCGTAGCCGGTACCGAATCGCATGATAATTATCCGGGACATCAAATATGAATCAAAGGAACCATAACCAACGCTTCGAAATGATCAAGTTACTTTTTAGGTATTTTATGGCAATTAAACTTGAATTTCGCCAGTCATGCATATATTATCGCCTGCCATGGTCCAGGTCGGACTCCTCGGTACGGAGCCGGTACGAAATCTCATGATATTTGTCTGAGACATCAAATAAGACATAAGGAACCATAACCAACGTGCCTGTATTATCGCCTGCCATGGTCCAGGCCGGACGCCTTGGTACGGAGCGGATACTGGGTTCAACGATATTTTTCCGGGACATCAAATACGACCCAAGGAACCATAACCAACGCTTCAATATGATCAAGTTATATTTTTTGGCATTTTATGGAAATTATACTTGAATTCCACCAGTCATGCCTGTATTATCGCCCGCCATGGTCCAGGTCGGACTCCTTGGTACGGTGCCGGTACCAAATCTCATGATATTTATTGAGACATCAAATTCGAACCAAGGAACCATAACCAGCGCTTCAAAATGATCGAGTTATATTTTTCGGCATTTTATGGCAATTAAACTGGAATTCCGCTAGTCGTACCTGTATTATTGCCTGCCATGGTCCAGGCCGGACTCCTTGGTACGGAGCCGGTACCGGATTGCATGATATTTGTCTGGAACATGAAATACGACCCAATGAACCATAACCAACGCTTCGAAATGATCAAGTTACTTTTTTTGGACTTTTATGGCAATTAAACTGGAATTCCGCCAGTCATGCCTGTATTATCGCCCGCCATGGTCCAGGTCGGACTCTTTGGTACAGAGCCGGTACCAAATCTCATGATATTTACCGAGACATCAAATTCGAACCAAGGAACAATAACCAACGCTTCGAAATGATCAAGTTACACTATTTGGCATTTTATGGCAATTAAACTGGAATTCCGCCAGTCGTGCATGTATTATCGCCTGCCATGGTCCAGGCCGGACGCCTTGGTATGGAGCCGGTACCGGATATCATGATATTTGTCCGGGAAATCAAATATGAGCCAAAAAACCCTAACCAACGCTTCGAAATGACGTGGTTACATTTTTTGGCAATTTATGGCAATTAAACTGCAATTCCGCCAGTCGTGCCTGTATTGTCGCCTGCCATAGTCCATGCCGCATGCCTTGGTACGTAACCGGTACCGGATCGCATGATATTCCTCCAGGACATCAAATACAACCCACGGAACCACAACCAACACTCTGAAATGATCAAGTTACATATTTTTGGCATTTTATGGCAATTAAACTGGAATTCTGCCAGTCGTGCCTGTATTATCGCCTGTTATGGTCCAGGCCGAACGCCTTGGTACGGAGCCGCTACCGGGTTGCATGATATTGTTCCGGGAAATTAAATATGACCCAAGGAACCATAACATACGTCTCAAAATGATCAATTTACATTTTTTGGCATTTTATGGCAATTAAACTGGAATTCTGCCAGTCGTGCCTGTATTATCGCCTGCCATGGTCCAGGCCGGACGCCTTGGTACGGAGCCGGTACCGGGTCGCATGATATTGTCCGGGATATGAAATAAGACCCAAGGAACCATAACATACGTCTCAAAATGATCAATTTACATTTTTTGGCATTTTATGGCAATTAAACTGGAATTCTGCCAGTCGTGCCTCTATTAGCGTCTGCCATGGTCTAGGTCGGACGCCTTGGTACCAAGCCAGTACCGGATCACATGATATTTTTCCGGGACATCACATAAGACCCAAGTAACCATAACCAACACTTCAAAATGATCAAGTTATATTTTTTTGGCATTTTATGGCAATTAAACTACAATTTCATCAGTCGTGCCTGTATTATCGCCTGCCATGGTCCATGTCGGACGCCTTGGTACGGAGCCGGTACAGGGTCACATGATTTTTTACCAGGACCTAAAATACGACCCAAGGAACCATAACAAATGCTTAAAAATAATCAAGTTACATTTTTTGGCATTTTATGGGAATTAAACTGGAATTTCGCCAGTCGCGCCTGTAATAGCCTGCCATGGTCTATGACGGACGCCTTGGTATGGAGCCGATATCGAATCGCATGATATTTTTCCGGGATAAAAAATACAACCCAAGGAACCATAACCAACTCTTCGAAATGGTTAAGTTACATTTTTTGGTATTTTATGGCAATTAAACTATAATTTCGTCAGTCGTGCCTGTATTATTGCCTGCCATGATCCAGGCCAGACGCCGTGGTTCGTAGCCGGTACCGAATCGCATGATAATTATCCGGGACATCAAATATGACCCAAGGAACCATAACCAACGCTTCGAAATGATCAAGTTACTTTTTTTGGTATTTTATGGCAATTAAACTTGGATTTCGCCAGTCATGCATATATTATCGCCTGCCATGGTCCAGGTCGGACTCCTCGGTACGGAGCCGGTATGAAATCTCATGATATTTGTCCGAGACATCAAATAAGACATAAGGAACCATAACCAACGTGCCTGTATTATCGCCTGCAATGGTCCAGGACGGACGCCTTGGTACGGAGTGGATACTGGGTTCAACGATATTTTTCCGGGACATCAAATACGACCCAAGGAACCATAACCAATGCTTCAATATGATCAAGTTATATTTTTTGACATTTTATGGCAATTATACTTGAATTCCACCAGTCATGCCTGTATTATCGCCCGCCATGGTCCAGATCAGACTCCTTGGTACGGAGCCGGTACCAAATCTCATGATATTTATTGAGACATCAAATTCGAACCAAGGAACCATAACCAACGCTTCAAAATGATCGAGTTATATTTTTGGGCATTTTATGGCAATTAAACTGGAATTCCGCTAGTCGTACCTGTATTATTGCCTGCCATGGTCCAGGCCGGACGCGTTGGTACGGAGCCGGTACCGGATCCCATGATATTTGTCTGGAACATGAAATACGACCCAATGAACCATAACCAACGCTTCGAAATGATCAAGTTACTTTTTTGGCATTTTATGGCAATTAAACTGGAATTCCGCTAGTCATGCCTGTAATATCGCCCGCCATGGTCCAGGTCGGACTCCTTGGTACAGAGCCGGTACCAAATCTCATGATATTTACCGAGACATCAAATTCGAACCAAGGAACAATAACCAACGCTTTGAAATGATCAAGTTACCCTATTTGGCATTTTATGGCAATTAAACTGGAATTCCGCCAGTCGTGCATGTATTATCGCCTGCCATGGTCCAGGCCGGACGCCTTGGTATGGAGCCGGTACCGGATATCATGATATTTTTCCGGGACATCAAATATGAGCCAAAAAACCCTAACCAACGCTTCGAAATGACGTGGTTACATTTTTTGGCAATTTATGGCAATTAAACTGCAATTCCGCCAGTCGTACCTGTATTGTCGCCTGCCATGGTCCACGCCGCATGCCTTGGTACGTAACCGGTACCGGATTGCATGATATTCCTCAAGGACATCAAATACAACCCACGGAACCATAACCAACACTCTGAAATGATCAAGTTACATTTTTTGGCATGTTACGGCAATTATAATGGAATTCTGCCAGTCGTGCCTGTATTATCGCCTGTTATGGTCCAGGCCGAACGCCTTGGTACGGAGCCGGTACCGGGTCGCATGATATTGTTACGGGAAATTAAATATGACCCAAGGAACCATAACATACGTCTCGAAATGATCAATTTGCATTTTTTGGCATTTTATGGCAATTAAACTGGACTTCTGCCAGTCGTGCCTGTATTAGCGCCTGCCATGGTCCAGGCCGGACGCCTTGGTACGGAGCCGGTACCTGGTCGCATGATATTGTTACGGGAAATTAAATATGACCCAAGGAACCATAACCAACGCTTCAAAATGATCAAGTTATATTTTTTGGCATTTTATGGCAATTAAACTAGAATTCCGTCAGTTGTGCCTCTATTATCGCCTACCACGGTCCAGGTCGGACGCCTTGGTACAGAGCTGGTACCAGATTGCATGATATTTTTCCAGGACATCAAATACGACCCATGGAACCATAAATAACGCTCTGAAATGATCAAGTTACATATTTTTTTCATTTTATGGCAAATAAACTGGAATTTCGACAATCGTGCATGTATTATCGCCTGCCATGGTACAGGCCGGACGCCTTGGTACGGAGCCGGTACAGGGTCACATGATTTTTTCTAGGATATGAAATATGTCCCAAGGAACCAAAACCAACGCTTCGGAATGATCAAGTTATATTTTTTGGCATTTTATGGCAATTAAACTGGAATTTTGCCAGTCGTGCTTTTATCAGCGCCTTACATGGTCCAGGCCCGATGCCTTGGTACGGAGGCGATACCGGATTGCATGATATTTGTCGTGGACATCAAATAAGACCCAAGGAACCATAACCAACGCTTTGAAATGATCAAATTACATTTTTTGGCTTTATATGGCAATTAAATAGCAATTCCGCCAGTCGTGCTTGTATTATCGCCTGCCATGGTCCAGGCCGGACGCCTTGGTATGGAGCCGGCACCGGATATCATGATATTTGTCCGGGACATCAAATACGAGCCAAGGAACCATAACCAACGCTTCGAAATGACCAGGTTACATTTTTTGGCATTTTATGGCAATTAAACTGCAATTCCGCCAGTCGTGCCAGTATTATCGCCTGCCATGGTCCAGGCCGGACGCCTTGGTACGGGGCCTGTATCGGATCGCATGATATTTCTTCAGGACATCAAATACNATTAAACTGGAATTCCGATAGTCGTGCCTTTTATTATCGCGTGCCATGGTACAGGCCGGACACCATGGTACGGAGCTGGTACCGGGTCGCATGATATTTTCCGGGATATGAAATATGACCCAAGGAACCATAACCATTGCTTCAAAATGATCAAGTTACATTTTTTGGCATTTTACGGCAATTATAGTGGAGTTCTGCCAGTCGTGCATGTATTATCGCATGCTATGGTCCAAGTCGGACGCCTTGGTACGGAGCCGGTACCAGGTCGCATGATATTTGTCCGGGACATTAAATATGACCCAAGGAACCATAACCATTGCTTCAAAATGATCAAGTTACATTTTTTGGCATTTTATGGCAATTAAACTGGAATTCCGCCAGTCGTGCCTGTATTAGCGCCTGCCATGGTCCAGGCTTGACGCCCTTGTACGGAGCCGGTACCGGATCGCATGATATCTTTCCTGGACATCAAATACGACCCAAGGAACCATAACCAATGCTTCGAAATGATCAAGTTATATTTTTTGGCATTTTATGGCAATTAAACTGGAATTCCGCCAGTCGTGCCTCTATTATCGCCTCCCACGGTCCAGGCCGGACGCCTTGGTACAGAGCTGGTACCGGATCGCATGATATTTTTCCAAGATATCAAATACGACCCACGAAACCATAACTAACGCTCTGAAATGATCAAGTTACATATTTTTGGAATTTTATGGCAATAAAACTGGAATTCCGATAGTCGTGCATGTATTATCTCCTGCCATGGTACAGGCCGGATGCCTTGGTATGGATCCAGTACCGGGTCACATGATATTTCCCGGGATATTAAATTTGAACCAAGGAACCATAACCAATGCTCTGAAATGATCAAGTTACATTTTTTGGCATTTTATGGCAATTAAACTGGAATTTCGCCACTCGTGCCTTTGTTATCACCTGCCATGTTCCAGGTAGGACGCCTTGGTACAGAGCCGGTACCAGATCACATGATATTTTTCCAGGACATCAAATACGACCCACAGAACCATAACCAATGCTCTGAAATGATCAAGTTACATTTTTTGGCATTTTATGGCAATTAACTTGGAATTCCGACAATCGTGCCTGTATTATCGCCTGCCATGGTCCAGGCCGGACGCCTTGGTACTTAGCCAGTATCGGGTCACACAACATTTTCCATGATATGAAATATGACCAAAGCAACCATAACCAACGCTTCAAAATTATCAAGTTACATTTTTTGGCATTTTGTGGCAATTACACTTGAAATCCACTAGTCTTGCCTGTATTATCGCCTGCCATGGTCCAGGTGAGATCCTTGGTACAGAGCCGGTACCAAATCTCATGATATTTGTCCGAGACATCAAATATGACACAAGGAACCATAACCAACGCTTCGAAATGATGAATTTACATTTTTTTGGCATTTTATAGCAATTAAACTGGAATTCCGCCAGTCGTGCATATATTATCGCCTGCCATGGTCCAGTCTAGACGCCTTGGTATAGATTCAGTACTGGATAACATGATATTTGTCCGGGACATCAAATACGACCCAAAGAACCATAACCAACGCTTCTAAATGATCAAGTTACATTTTTGGCATTTTATGGCAATTAAATTTGAATTCCGCCAGTCGTGCCTGTATTACCGCTTGCCATGGTCCAGGCCGGACGCCTTGGTGCGGATCCTGTACCGGATCGCATGATATTTGTTCGGGACATCAAATATGACCCAAAGAACCATAACCAAAGCTACGAAATGATCAAGTTACATTTTTTGGCATTTTGTGGCAATTAAACTGGAATTCTGCCAGTCGTGCATGTATTATCGCCTACCATGGTCTAGTCTGGACGCCTTGGTACGGATCTGGAACCAGATCGCATGGTATTTTTCCGGGACATCAAATACAACCCAAGAAACCATAACCAACTCTTCGAAAGCATTTTATGGCAATTAAACTAGAATTCCGCCAACTCCTGCCTGCATTATCGCCTTCCCTGATCCAGACCGGACGCCTTGGTATGTAACCGGTACCGAATCACATGATATTTTTCCGGGACATCAAATACAATCCAAGGATTCATAACCAACGCTTTGAAATAATGAAGTTACATTTTTTGGAATTTTATTGCAATTAAACTGGAATTCTGCCAGTCGTGCATGTATTATCGCCTGCCATAGTCTAGGCCGGGCGCCTTGGTACGGAGCCGGTACCGGATCACATGATATTTCTCTGGGACATCAAATACGACCCAAGGAACCATAACCAACGCTTCAAAATGATCAAGTTATATTTTTTGGCATTTTATGGCAATTAAACTGGAATTCCGCCAGTCGTGCCTGTATTATCGCCTGTCATGGTCCAGGCCGAACGCCTTGGTACGGAGCCGGTTCTGGATCGCATGGTATTTGTCCGGACATCGAATACTACCCAAGTAACCATAACCAATGCTTCGAAAAGATCAATTTACATGTTTTGGCATTTTATGGCAATTAAACTGGAATTTTTCTATTCGTGCTCGTATTATCGCCTGCCGGGGGTCCAAGCCGGACGCCTTGGTACGGAGCCGGTACCAGATCACAAGATATTTGTTCGGGAAATCAAATATGACCCAAGGAACCATAACCAAATCTTCGAAATGAACAAGTTACACTTTATGGCAATTAAACTGGAATTCCGCTAGTCGTGCCTGTATTATCACCATCTATGGTCCAGGCCGGACACCTTGGTATGGAGCCGGTACCAGATCGCAAAATATCGGTCTGGGACATCAAATACGACCCAAGTAACTATAACCACCTCTTCGAAATGATTAAGTTACATTTTTTGGCATTTTATGGCAATTAAACTGGAATTCGGCTAGTCGTGCTTGTAATATCGCCTGCCCTGGTCCAGGCCGGATGCCTTGGTACGGAGCTGGTACCGGATTGCATGATATTTTTCTGGGACATCAAATATGACCCAAGGACCCATAACCAAGTCTTCGAAATGATCAAGTTACATTTTATGGCAATTAAACTGGAATTCGGCCAGTCGTGCCTGTATTATCGCCATCCATGGTCCAGGCCGGACACCTTGGTATGGAGCCGATACCGAATCGCATGATATTTGTCCGGGACATCAAATACAACCCAAGTAACCATAACCAACTCTTTGAACTGATCAAGTTACAATTTTTAGCAGTTTATGTCAATTAAACTGGAATTCCGCTAGTCGTGCCGGTAATATCGCCTGCCATGGTCCAGGCCGGACGCCTTGGTACGGAGCCGGTACCAAATCGCATGATATTTGTCTGGGACATTAAATACGACCCAAGGAACCATAACAACGCTTCGAAATGATCAAGTTACATTTTTTTTGGCATTTTATGGCAATTAAACTGGAATTTTGCTAGTCGTGCCTGTATTATCACCTGCCATGGTCCAGGCCGGACGCCTTGGTATGGAGCCGGTACCGGATCGCATGATATTTGTCCGGGACATCAAATACGACCCAAGTAACCATAACCAACTCTTCGAAATGATCAAGTTACATTTGTTTGGCATTTTATGGCAATTAAACTGGAATTCCGCTTGTCCTGCCTGTAATATCACCTGTCGTGGTCCAGGCCGGACGCCTTGGTACGGAGATGGTACTAGATCGCATGATATTTGTCCGGGACATTAAATACCACCCAAGGAACCATAACCAATTCTTCAAAATGATTAAGTTACATTTTTTGGCATTTTATGACAATTAAATTGGAATTCTGTCAGTCGTGCCTTTATTATCGCCTACAATGTTCCAGGACGGACGCCTTGGTACGGAGCCGATACCGGATTATATGATATTTGTCTGGGACATCAAATACCACAAAAGTAACCAGAACGAATGCTTCGAAATGATCAAGTTACATTTTTTTGCATTTTATGGCAATTAAACTGGAATTCCGCCAGTTGTGCCTGAATTTATCACCTCCCATGGTCCAGACCGGACGCCTTGGTATGAAGCCGGTACCGGATCGCATGATATTTTACCGGGACATTAAATATGACCCAAACCATAACCAACGCTTTGAAATGGTCAAGTTACATTTTTTGGCATTTTATGGTAATTAAACTGTAACTCTGCCAGTCCTGCCTGTATTATCGCCTGCCATGGTCCAGGCCGGACGCCTTGGTACGGAGCCGGTACCGGATAGCATGATATTTTCCGGTACATCAAATACGACCCAAGGAACCATAACCAACGCTTCGAAATGATCAAATTACATTTTTTTTATTTTATGGCAATTAAACTAAAATTCCGCCAGTCGTGCCTCTATTATCACCTGCCATGGTCCAGTCCAGACGTCTTGGTACGGAGCAGGTACCCGATTGCATGATATTTCTCCGGGACATCAAATAAGACCCAAGGAACCGTAACCAACGCTTGGAAATGATCAAGTTACATGTTTCGGCATTTTATGGCAATTAAATTGGAATTTTGCTAGTCGTGCCTCTATTATCGCCTTCGATGGTCCAGGCCGGATGCCTTGGTGTAGAGCCGATACCGAATCGCATGATATTTGTCCGGGACATCAAATAAAACACAAGTAACCAAAACCAATGCTTTGAAATGATCAAGTTACATTTTTTTTGCATTTTATGGAAATTAAATTGGAATTCCGCCAGTCGTGCCTATATTATCGCCTGCCATGGTCCAGGCCGGACGCCTTGGTACGGAGCCGGTACCGGACCGCATGATATTTGTTTGAGACATCAAATACAACCCAAGAAACCATAACCAACTCTTCGAAACGATCAAGTTACATTTTTTGGAATTTTATGGAATTAAACTGGAATTCCGCCAAGTCGTGCCTATATTGTCGCCTGCCATGGTCCAGGCCGGACGCCTTGGTACGTAGCCGGTACTGAGTCGCATGTTATTTGTCCGGGACATCAAATAAGACCCGAGGAACCATAACCAATGCTTCAAAATGATCAAGTTACATTTTTTGGAATTTTATGGCAATTAAACTGGAATTTCGCCAGCTGTGCCTGTATTATCGCCTGCCATAGTCCATGCCGGACGCCTTGGTACGGAGCCGGTACTGGATAGCATGATATTTCTCCCGGACATAAAATACGACACAAGGAACCATAACCAACGCTTCGAAATGATCAAGTTACACTTTTTTGCATTTTATTGTAATTATACTTGAATTCCACCACTCGTGCCTGTATTATCGCCTGCCATAGTCCAGACTGGACGCCTTGGTACGGAGCTGGTACCGGATAGCATGATATTTGTCCGGAACATCAAATACGAACCAAGGAACGATAACCAATGCTTCGAAATGATCAAGTTACATCTTTTGGCATTTTATGGCTATTAAACTAGAATTTCGATAGTCGTGCATGTATTATCGCCATTCATGGTCCAGGCTGGACGCCTTGGTATGGAGTCGATACCGGATCACATGATATTTTTCTAGGACATCAAATAAAACCCAAGGAACCATAAAGAATTCTTCGAAATGGTCAAGTTACATTTTTTGGCATTTTATGGCAATTAAACTGGAATTCCCCCAGTCGTGCTTGTATTAGCACCTGCCATGGTCCAGGCCGGACGCCTTCGTACGGAGACGGTACCGAATTGCATGATATTTGTCGTAGACATCAAATACGACCCAAGGAACCATAACCAATGCTTCGAAATGATCAAGTAACATTTTTTGGCATTTTATGGCAATTAAACTGGAATTCCGTCAGCCGTGCCTTTGTTATCACCTGCCATGGTCCAGGTAGGACGCCTTGGTACAGAGCCGATACCGGATCGCATGATATTTCTCTTGGACTTCAAATACGACCCACAGAACAATAACCAATGCTCTCAAATGATCAAGCTACATTTTTTTGGCATTTTATGGCAATAAAATAGAATTCCGACAGTCGTGCTTGTATTATCGCCTGCCATGGTCCATGTCGGACGCCTTGGTACGGAGCGAGTACCGGGTCGCACGACATCGTCCATGATATGAAATATGACCCAAGGAACCATAAGCAACGCTTCTAAATGATCAAGTTACATTTTTTGGCATATTTTGGCAATTAAACTTGAAATCCGCTAGTCATGCCTGTATTATCGCCTGCCATGGTCCATGTCGGATCCTTGGTACGGAGCCGGTACCAAATCACATGATATTTGTCCGAGACATCAAATATGACACATGGAACCATAACCAACGCTTCGAAATGATTAATTTAAATTTTTTGGCATTTTATGGTAATTAAACTGGATATCCGCCAGTCGTGCATGTATTATCGTCTGCCATAGTCCAGTCCGAACGCCTTGGTACAGAGCCGGTACTGGATCGCATGATATTTGTCCGGGACATCAAATACGACCCAAAGAACGATGTCCAACGCTTCTAAATGATCAAGTTACATTGTTTTGGAATTTCATAGTAATTAAACTTGAATTCAGCCAATCGTGCATGTATTATCACCTGCCATGGTCCAGGCCGGACGCCTTGCTATGGAACCGGTACCGGATCGTATGATATTTCTCAGGGAAATCAAATACGACCCAAGGAACCATATCCAACACTTCGAAATGATCAAGTTAAATTTTTGGCATTTTATGGCAATTAAATTCGAATTGCGCCAGTCGTGCCTGTATTATCGCATGCCATGGTCCAGGCCGGACGCCTCGGTACGGAGCCTGTACCAGATCGCATGATATTTGTTCGGTACATCAAATATGACCCAAGGAACCATAACCAACGCTACGAAATGATCAAGTTACATTTTTTGGCATTTTATGGCAATTAAACTGGAATTCAGCCAGTCGTGCCTTTATTATCGCCATCCATGGTCCATGCCGGAAGCCTTGGTATGGATCTGGTACCGGATCACATGATATTTGTCCGGGACATCAAATACAACCCAAGAAACCATAACAAACTCTTTGAAAGGATTTTTTGGAATTTTATGGAAACTAAACTAGAATTCCGCTAAGTCCTGCCTGCATTATCGCCTTCCATGATCCAGACCGGACGCCTTGGTACGTAACCGGTACCGAATCGCATGATATTTTTCCGGGACATCAAATACAATCCAAGGATTCATAACCAATGCTTTGAAATTTTGAAGGTACATTTTTTGGAATTTTATTGCAATTAAACTAGAATTCCGCCAGCCGTGCCTGTATTATCGCCTGCCATAGTTCAGGCCGGATGCCTTGGTACGGAGCCGGTACCGGATCACATGATATTTCTCCGGGACATCAAATACGACCCAAGGAACCATAACCAACGCTTCGAAATGATCAAGTTACATTTTTTGG